>JABYQR010000184.1:0-88730 GCA_022592445.1 Cytidiella melzeri | reverse complement strand
TTTCTGCAATAGAACTCCTCCAGTTGCAAGCCAGACGCATCAACTTCAATACGTGTGGGACGATCAGGTTCCCATGTTACTAGAATAGGTTCCTGAGTGAACGCATCTTTGAGCATCTGAAAGGCGTTCTGCTGTGCTTCTCCCCATTTCCAAGGTTGTTCTTTCTTGGTGAGATCATGTAGGGGACGGGTATGCCGTGCAAAGTCCTTGATGAAACGTCGGTAGAAGTTGGCAAATCCAATGAAGCCTCGCACATCACGGAGGTTCTGTGGTACCGGCCAGTTGGTGATAGCTTCTATTTTACCCGAGTCCATACGGATCTTTCCGTTACCAATGATTAGACCTAAGTACTCGACTTGTGACTGTTCAAATTCGCATTTCTCGGGGCGAAGGTACAGGTCATTGGCTTCAAGTCTTGCTAGTACTTCATGGACAAGTTTACGATGTTCCGTGATGTCTGAGCTGAAGATGAGGATGTCATCCAGGTACACAGAGACCTTTCCTTCCGCGATGAGATCAGCAAAGATGGAGTTCATCATTGCTTGAAACGTGGCTGGAGAATTGGTCATGCCAAACAACATCACCTTAGGCTCGAACAGCCCTCGGTTTGTCACAAATGCACCCTTCCATTCGTCATTTTCTTTATCCGAATGTTATGGTAACCCCATCGTACGTCAAACTTAGTGAAGATTTTGGCTTGGCGAAGTCGATTGGTAATGTCTGATACCAAGGGGAGTGGGTAGCGGTTTTTGATCGTGATGTCATTCAACCGTCGATAATCCTGAACAAGCCGAAGCTTGCCATCCTTCTTCTTAACGAAGAATACCGGTGAGGCCATGGGCGACTTGGATGGGACAATATATCCTTTCGCTAGGTTTTCCTCAATAAACTTGTCTAACTCCGCTTGTTCATTCGGAGACATGGGGTAGACCTTGGATCTGAACATCTTTGGGTTCTCTGTTAGATCAATCGTGTGATCCCAGGGTTGGTGCTCTGGGAGGCGCTGTGATGCTTCTTCGGAAAAGACTTTCTGGTGTCTGCGGTATTCTTCTGGAACCATCTGTTCGAACGTCTGTTGCTCTTTGGATTGATGGGCCTTAGCCGCAATGTCTGTAGAGTACGTATAGCTAGCACAGGACCAAAGCTCTTCTTTGGTGTCCTGAATGATACCGGCTCTGAGCCAGGCTCGTCTCTGCTTCGATTGGCTGTGATAGACTGGAAGGGTTCGAAGTCTTCTTCGGCTTCCAGTTCCATTTCTCCGGTAGCCCAATTGATCTTGGGGTTTGCTTTGCGAAGCCAGGGTAGGCCTAGAATGCAATCTTCTGGTCCGATGTCCGTGACCAAAAATGTTGCGTTTTCTTTGATAGCCCCAACTTGTAGTTCGAGCTCTGCTCTGTGTGTGATACGTCCTCCTTGATTTAGAGTCCCATCGATGTTGTGGAGTGGGATCTGCCTTTCTAAGGGGACCGTACGTACTCGGTGCCGGTTGACAAAGTCTTGACTCAGGAATAAAGCGGTGGCTCCTGAGTCAATCATAGCTTTGATGCCCTTTTCTCTGAACACTCCTTTGAGCGTAATTGGAACTCGGAAATGCATGCTAAGCGGGTCTATTTCAGGCACTATGCAAGACGACAAGGTTTCGTAGTAGTTATACATGTCGTTAAATAAAACTGAAGACTGCGAATCGGGCTGCTGTGCGGGGCGGGTATTTACTACAGGGGCGTTAAAAACTATGTCCGTGGGGGAATCATCATTGTCCTCCACTTCTTCTATGTAGGTCTTTCTAGAGGGACTCGAGGGTGCGGTTTCACCTGGAGTCCGTTCTAAAAATCCCTTTGATTACCCAGCTGCTTGACTTGGTCCGTGAGCGATGACATCTGCTTCATAATGGCATCGTAGTCGAACGGACTTGGTGACGAGGAGCTGGCGACGGAGGCGGCGGGTGGATTAGGCAGGGGCCTTGTAGACGAGGACGACGAGGGAGCCGGAGTTGATGGATCAAACAGAGTATTTGCAGCCACCTTCTGTTGCCTAGGTGGGTACCCAAGGAATCGACTTTGGCAAACCTGCGTCTGATGGTTGCCACCACAATGTCCGCACAGTTCACGATCATGTTTTCCGTCCTTCTTCTGATGATCCTTCGATCCGCACCGTAACATCTGCCGTTCATAGCCTTCATGAAGTCGGCGCGTGTTTTTCCGTTAGGTCCAACCTTGGTAGCATCGATTTCCATGGCATTGGAGTCACGAGGTGCTTGGACGAAGGGAGCCGGGGACGAGGTGGAGACCGGAGTGGTTTTGAACAGGTTGGGGACCGTTCGACCTTGTTCACGAGCTTTCTCTTGAGCTCGAACACGAAGACGATTGTCAATGTCTGTAGCAACATTGATCAGGTCTACGAGAGTGACGTGAGGCCTTGCGGTGTGAACCAGCTCATTCTTGATGGTAGTACTCAGGTGTTCGTAGTACCGATCACGAAGGTCTTGTGTCGAGTAGCCGGTCCTGTCCATGATTTCCCTGAATCGTGCCGTGTATTCCGGAACCGTTTTCTTGCCTTGCCATAGCTCCCTGAGCTTGGCCTTAGCATCCACCATTTCGTCAACTGGTTCAAATCGTGCTTTGAACGCCACCTTGAAATCGTCCCAATCACCATTGAATGCCATTTGATGGCTGGCAATTAAATCCATGTGGGGCGTAGCCCAAACTGCTGCATCTTCGGTCATAAATGACAAGGCCGACGAGATCCACAGATGGTCTAACCGGGTCTGACCACCTTGGGCATTGTACGGCGACAGCTTCTCATTAAACTGTGCGTACATTGAGAAGGCAGCTAGAAAGCGACGCGCGTCACTACTTGCATTGCCCTTGAAACTAGCGGGTTTCTCTACAACCCTTTCCCTTGACCTGTTGTTGACCGGTTGCTGGTTTTGAACCAGCGCTGTGATGGCTTGTGTCAGCTGTTGCTGACCGAGGAGTAGCGCATGCAGAAGTTGTTCTGCTGTGGGGGGCGGAGACGGTTCTTGTGCGGGGGCTGGGGTTGCTGCCCTAGAAGCATGCTGAGATACGTTGGTGGAATCCATCTGGTATTGCTCCTGTGTGAAGGTTCGATCGAAGTCTTCTTCAGGCAAGGGTGGGAGGGATTCAAGGATACAAGCTTCTTGCCAATGATGAATGGGTCGATACTGGTTTGCGTATCGACCGGGATATGCAATACCGTTGTATCGGTTTGGACAGGGCTGAGTTTCACAGGCTTCGTGTCCTTCTTCTGGGTCGTAACACTCGTCTCTGATGGTACGGTGATTGAAAGCGTGTGGGTAGTTCTCACAGGGGAGATGATCTCTAGACCAAACACTACTTCTGGGACTTTGAGAAGCCACACTGTATTTCTAGAATGATACGAAGTACTCGTCCGACCAAACTCTGTCTAAAGCTTTGAACACTTGTTCGTAATTCCTTCTTAGACCCTTGAAACTGATTCCTCCTATTGCCTTTAAACCCCAATCCAGCAGCTGCCACTCACGCTGAGTGATGACAGTGGCTCGGGTTGGTAGCTCCTCCAGAAGCTTTTCTAACTTCTGTTTCTCTTTCTCAAAGTTACGCCTCGTGCCTTCGTGAAGCTGTTGGTACTTGTTGATGGTGGGTAGAATCGACAGGCGTTGGAGGGTGGCGGTGAGCTTTGGAGTGAAGATTCCTTGAAGGTCTTCAAGGGTGTGCTTTTGGAAGTCGATGAGAGTCGGCTTTGCGGCTATGAGGGCTGCACCAGGGTTGGTGGCTGGCCGGGCTGGGAAGCGTTCTGCTAACGAAGGCTTCTTAGGAAGACTTGCTAAGGCCTCAGCTCGTTCGCGTGCGGTACGGGCAGCGAACTCTTTGGACTCAGCACGGAGTTTCTCAAACTCCTCTGCAGTGGGGAATCTGTGTGTGAGGGCAGAACCCTTGGGTTTACGGCGACCGACGTAGGAGGCAATAGCCTTGAGCTCCTTCTCCGTGTACTTGTGGCTCTTGCCACGTGCGTGCTCTGCGTCGAGTTGATCAAACACGGCCTGGGGCAAGGCGCGATGGATCTTGACTTCTCAACGCGCTTGGTTCAGATCCTTGTGCAAAGGATCTGGACGAGCGGTGAAACGGGAGTGGGATTCTTTCGGCACTAAGAATCAACCACGGAAAGTGAACGAGTCAGCAATCAAGCACGTCAAGACGGACGGCGATGGCTTACTCTCAAACGTAGGGGGGAATAAACTTTTTAAAACTGGGGGGACAGGAAGACTTGATCCAAGCTAAGGGCGGTCGTGCCGGTAGCTGTGTGGTATCTTGACCTAATGTCGCGGAGCGACTGCTGCTATACTACTAAACCCTAAACAAGGGTAGAGAAGGGAGGGAGTGGAAGTGGAAGTGGATCTCCAACGACGACAACGAGGTCAAAGTCGATGATGAGCAGGCAAGCAGGCTCAAAGGCCGGATACTGGCAGTGCAAATGACGAAGTTAATATTATGTTTATACTAGGTTACATTGAGTAACTCACCTGGCAGTGCAAATGACGAAGAGGTCAAGATGCAGAACCAGGGAGGGTAAGGGGTACTATATATACTGTGTCTGGATGGTCTGTGCACCAGTTCCCACACTAGGGACTGGAGTAACTGTGGGACTGGAGTAACAATAGAACAATAATGAACCCGGGTAACTGTCAAGAACCGGAGTAACTGTCAAGGACCTGAGTAACTGTCAAGGACCAGGGTACGTAGAACAATAGAGCTAGAACAATACAACAATAGAACAATAGGATAAGAACAATAGAACAATAAGACCTGGGGGAATCCCTGGGGAATCCCTGGGGAATCCCCATCAATGGAAGAGGAACAATAGAACAATAGCCTAGGTTGATCTGGAACCGCTCCAGACTGAGTCTAGGGTTTGGGTCTGGACTATTGATAAATAAGGCAGGATGTCACGTGACCCAGGTTAGGGTTAGGTCCGGTAACACTCCTAGCCGGAAAATAAGCGCTCTAGATAGGCGCCTAAGGCTATAAAATTGTGACAATATTGGAAAAATCTGGTCTCTGTTGGACTATCCATGTCAAACGGGGTACACTCAACATGCGCGGCGAGAGCAAGCGCTCCAGATAAGCGCCGCACATCAATTGTCGTAGACGAGAGTGACGAGCACGGGGCTCATAACCTGTCGAGCCAGTATCACCAACCGCGACACTAGCCTGACAGAGGCAGGAGAATAGGATGCTTACCTGCTGTTGGTTGGTAGGGTTAGGTGTATGCTTTGGGGGCGAGTTGTGAGAGTAAAAGACGTATGGATTGCTATAGGAGACGTGAGGTTTTAACTACAACTATGAGCGTACAAACAAATGTAAATACAGAGCGCGTGAGCACTGATCAGCTTCCCATCGCATTTCGACACAGATCAACATGCGCTTTGACACAGCTCAACACATGCTTTGACACAGCTCAACAACTCACACATGCAATCGCCTCCCTCGAGGTGTGGTATGTTTGTGCCTGGTTCCTTCGTGTCCAGCCGGGGTGTTAGTGTCTCAACACTCTCCTTGCCCACTTTCCCTCTAAATCTCAAATTCCCAAGCCGAAACTTAGATTTTCAGTGCTCCCGAGGCAGGCCGCTTCTTGACCAGGGGCACTGTAGCTCTTGGTGAGTGTAAAGTGCCTGCATTTCGGAGCGCCCAAATTGCGGATCATTCACTTCGGCCCGGTAGACCGCTGGTTTTGCACGCACGGTCCTGGCGGCTCTTTTGCCTTCGCCGTTCAGACTGCCTACAAAATTCCAGGCACAGTATAAGTTTTCAAGAAGAGGTGCGAGGCACTAGTCAATTCTCGTGGGGAGGAGTAGCCCATCTTGACCGAACAGCCAACGCCCCATGATTGAAGCCGCGGGTCGCAGCTTTAAAGTGAGTCTGTGGTTTGGGTCATACGCCTTGGTTCTTACGAGGCAGCTAGATTGGCCGATGAAGCTTTCAGGCACTGCGTCTCGAGGACTCGGTGCCGGAGCTGTCTGCCGTATGGGGTGGGTACGGGAACTTGGCGTGAGTCCGAACAGACCGAACACGCCGAGATGGCCAGGTTCGTGGTGGACGACTTGATCTCCGGTGTTCGGATTGGGCGACCAGGTGGCCTTGAGGAGGCCTTGAGCGAGATTCAAACACGCCGCGTCCACTTTGAATCCCGACATCGCTTTTCTGAGTTCTACAACATAAGCGATAGAACTCATCCAGGCAGAGCGAGCCCTCTGCCATGCCGGTCCACGTTGACAGTCACCTAGTATCGTCTGTAATGCATATAAGAAGCATACAAGGCACAGGATATTATCAACAACACGTCCCTCCGCGCGATGGCGCTCGAGACTGCATTGCGACTTCATCTGGACATCACCGCCTTGGTCGTCGAACATGTACACAACAGGCGGGATCTGTACCACTGCGCACTCGTAAACCGCGACTTTCACCGTGCTGTCACACCCTTCCTTTACAGGACTCTGGACTCTCAGATACGCGTCATAGTACGTGCCACCTACAGCCATGTATGCCAGTGTGTGGCCACTCATGAATTTTGTCTCTCCAGAGAAACCACAGTGGCAGCCGCGTGATCCATCCTGCCGCCACACTCTTGCAGCAACCCTCTTACGCTCACTATGTACGGCACGTCAGCGAAACCGGTAAGCCCTCCACTCTCGTACTATAATGCATGCTCATCAAATACACAGCTACTTCGGGAGACGTCGCCTCGACGCTAATGCCCTCCAGCCACGCTGCCTTCCGTCTCTGCAAAAACCTCCAATCATTCTCATGGACTGGAGGCGGATTCTTGTCTGAAGACGACTCTGGCTTGGTCGCCTACCTCGACGCCATCGTCGCCCAAGACTTTCCTGTACGCAGCCTCGTCATCCGAGCTTCTCCTGGTCTGAGCCTCGCGGTCTGGAACCGGTTAAAGACACTCACCTCGCTGACGTCCTTGGGTCTCTGGTGTCTTGAAGCAGACCACATCGCTCTGCAAGAATGGCTAGGAGGCCTTGGCAAGACACTCACTCGCCTCGAACTGGTGATCAGCCCGCTGTCGGATCACTATATGCAATGTATGTTTCGATTTGCATCCAGGTGCTCTAGGCGATCCCCGACATTGAAGATTTGACACAGACTTATCATACCTCCCCCACCTGGAATCGCTCTGCCTCAAAGCCGCCACACGATGCTCCATACCTGACATCCTGACCCTCGTCCCTTCTCTCACCTCTCTCGAAGTAGAGTATTACGGATTCTCGCCCATCGCGCGCCGTGCAAAGTCGCTCCCCATGGCCTCCCTCCGTTCTCTCACCATCTCTACGAGCGCAGTCGGGTCGGGACCCCAAGAGATGTGGGCCTGGATTCAACAACTCGTACCACGGCCATCCTTAGAGTCGTTCACGCTCCGGGCGTTTTCTGCACAGGGCACCATCGACATGCCCTTGGCGTTTTTGGAAAGCATGGCAGAAATTCATGGAGAAACGTTGAGACAATTGATGATGGAGAACGTGCAGATGTCCGCGCAGGTGTTTAAACACGCGTGTGCGATGTTGCCGCAGTTGAAGAGGTTGTCGTGTTCTTTGCCGCACACAACAAGCGTCGTACGTGTGCTATCTCTCTCCCTCTCCCGCTCGTTGTTTCGCTGCGGAATCTGTCAACGATTCCGTGGAACTGATATGTGGACCTCCAGACCACAGTGAGGTCAGTCATTGCGGTAGCTCCGAACCTTCGAGAGTTGAGGATGGCGCACCGGTCGATGGCGCTGACGCTGGAGGAAGCAGAACGATGGATGGCGCGTGAGGGCTCTCAACTACGCGTTATCGAAGTTCTGGGAGCGAGATTCACGGTATGTCCCTGGCCCACAGTGGACTGGCTCAAAATTCGAATTTGATTCTGACTCACCTTCGCTTCTGCAGGGCGGCTGGGTGTATAAGCAACTGTCGACAAGTGGAGAGAGGTGCTTCAAGGTTAAATGTGACAGTAACAAGACACATAGTACTTGGATTTGACGACCTTGAGAAAGGTTGTGCGGTGTGCGTGTTACATTGCGAATCGTTTGGATGCGAATGGACGGAGTGATCGCTTGAAGGTGCGATTGAGCGGTGAGAGCAGCTGGCGAGAAGAACAGGATAACAAGTGGTAGACGTAGTTCGGGCAATGGTAGCGTAATGTTTCGTTATTGCTGGCAATCTTGTCATCACATTCCCCTTCCTCGACCTCGTCCACCTCGTATCGGGCCACCACGAGCGCCACCACGTCCACCTACACGATGAGAGTCTTTCAGTATAAAAACGGTCGGATATGCCGGAAGCCTTACCTCGTTGCGGCATGCCTCTCCCTAGAAAGAAAGTTACAGTGGTCAACGTCAAGCCAGAACAAAGCTGTACGTTAACGATACTCGCCTCCTCTGCCACCTGGTCCGTTAACATGCGATCCTCGTGCACTCCTGCCGGCTTCTCTCGCGCGATGCTGCTCGTCCTTGACGGCGTCCAACAGCGTATCTGGCACGCGCAAATACTTGATCTACACATTCCCCCCAATCAGAATTGTTGGAAAAAGAAAAGAGAAGAGACAAGAAGACGGCGCGTACAGTGCTTCCCCGGATGTAACACTCCTTCAACTTCCAAAACTTGTCACCCTCCGCGTTCGTCTGGTATACCTCTCGCAACGTGATGTTCATAAAGTTGTCGCAGTTGACGAGGTGGCCGTTGAACGTCTCGCCGTTCTTGAGTTCTACCAACTATACAGGGGGAGAAGTAAAGATGGAAAGTTGATTTTTATGATGAGACTTTGTGGTGAGCTACATAACCGCCGTTCTTGCTGGGTGTGTGCTGAGTGGACAAGGACTTACCATCGGTTTGTTTTGGGCGGCGTTGAGGAGGGATAGAGGGAGCTGGGGAGAAGTGATAGATGTGAGAGTTGTGCATGTAAAACGATAGCTCGGGGCGTACCATGGTGATATCGTGCCCTCTACAACGTTCGTGAGGTGTTGGTGGTGTGCAAGTAAGTTGGCAGACTGAGCGAACCGACAAGGCGTGCCACCGCTCGACTCGAGCGCTCAGATCCTATTGCCATCCATCATCTTGACCATTCCTTCTCCTACAACACGCTGTGTGCTGACTAGCTTACCTACTGTGCACCCAGCGAACCGTACACTTGTCCGCGCAATCATCACAAGGAGTGCATCTGGGCCTTATCTATCAGGCAACTAATAGTCGCCCCGCAGTAGCCTCTCAACGCCAAACCGCAGCTACCGGATATACCGAGGATTCAGGGTAGCTCGAACTCAGTGATATATTGACACTTTACCGCGGCGAGTCACATTCGTACTCTTCCCTCACAGTTCCTACTTTGCCCACAACCATGATCATCCCAGAGGATACCCCGCAATCTCCAAAAGGCCAGAGCCAGCGACCCCACGATCCATCCGTAGCTCCTCCTCCTGCGTATTCAGGCCCCCAGCAGTCGTATCAGGCCGGTACGAGCTCTACCCTGCCATTATACCATGTTGTTCCTCCTTCGGACCCGGTGCTGCACACGGAACCTGCGGGGAAGAGGTTCTTCAAAGCGTTCGTGGTGGCGGTCTTGATTTGGGCTTTGTTTGCGGCGCTGACGGGGAGCATGGCGGAGGCTGGGAGGTATGCGGGCAGGCCATGGCAGGTGAGCTGGGCTCTGTAGTTGGGTGTGTGCGTGCGGACAGCGGGCTCGAAGGCAGTCGTCCGAATGTCCAATATCTTTCCCGTATACCAACACACAACACACTGACCGCAGTTCACCCTTCCAATTTGATGCATTAGGAGCACAAAGACGCGGCGACTGCTTGGCCTTCACATCGAGACGGAAAGGTTCTGCTGTGCATGAAGGGCCCGTGGGTTTGGCAGCAGGAGAGAGACGCGTATTCTGTCACCCTCGAGTTGAACCGAACAGCCGACGCTCTGTACATGTTCACGCGCGGCATTTCTACCTCTGGAAATGTAATCATCGTCCAGGATCAGAGAAGAAATGAGCTGGACACGGTGCACGTCGATATCGTCGCGAAGCATATGACACCGTCGTGGCTGCATATATTTGCAGTGTGTGCTCTCGAACGGAGGGAGGGGGAGCAAGGGATAGGAATATTCGTGAGTGTTTCTTGCTGAGATCAAGAACCCCCTGTATTGGAAGCTTACGACGGCGCATGCAGACTCCGACAAGGTGGACCACGAACGGTCGACTGCCGCGGTTTGAGTTTGAGGTCACGATCCGCCTACCAAGGCTTTCGGGCGATAATCATCCGCTGCCGATAAAGTCCCTGGAGACAGCACTGCCCAACTTCACACATGACATCGCAGACCTCCTGGGATCTGTGAATTTTGAGAAACTCTCGCTCCATGCGTCGGACGCACGTATATTTTCTCGAGTGAGTTGAATCATTCCTTGTGACGATTTTCGGAAAGCTGATTTGAGCTTTCTACGTAGTCAGTGAATGCAACACAAGGTCTTTTCAAGACTTCAAATGCTCCAATCAAAGGGCACTACGAGTCTCACGGGAACTTGACACTGCAGACGAGCAACGAGGACGTTGCGGTTACCGTGTCCATGTTCAACCACGACCGAGAAGTCGCGACTGTGACCCAACTCGAGACGTCCAATGGGTAGGTGAACACATCGTCAAGAGCTCTCACAGCACATATTGATACACATACTGATAACGCTGCAGTCAGATCAAGTCGGCCGTGAACCTCTTCTCAGCTTCCGATTCCGGGAAGGGCGGATCGTTCATCGTAGGAGGCACGACCTCGAATGCGGGTCTCGCACTTGACGTTCCAATCCTATCCGCCGACTCCCAACTCGCATTGTCAGCTAAGACGTCGAATGCCCTGGCGCAGGTGAGGGTGCCGGACACGTACGAGGGCGTCTTTGACTTGAAGACGTCGAATGAGCTGGCGAATGTTCACTGTGAACGCGGCGACGATCCTACTGGTCGAGGACGCGGCAGCGTCTTTTGGGAATCAGGAACTGAGAGACATAGGAAGGGTGGGGTGCACTGGAAAGATAAGGCGTACCATTCTATTCCCACCTTTGCAGCAGATGGCAGTATTTTTCTACGCACAAGCAACGCGCTTGCTGCTCTGTACATTTAATCGGGCCAGAATTGTTTCCCAAATCATTCTCTAGCAAGTGTAATTCTAGTAGTCAATAGCATGCCTTCATTATAATGTACTTTCAAATCATCTCTCGTGAGCGAAACAACAGAACTGTTGTCCAGATGCCTACGACACCCAATTATACTTGTTCATCTCACTCCTCCCCTTCGCACCATACCACAGCCGGAACAACGCCTCCTTCGTCCTCCACCCGTCCAGTTTTTCCCCATTGACCACCGCATCCGCCAAACCGAGATAAAACTTGCCCTTTCTCCCGACCACCTCAAACGCGAGCTCGTTCTGATCATACCCCTGCGAGAGCTTCGTGCCCGCGAAAGGAAAGACGTTGCCCTGGCCTCGGAAATGGTACACGTTCTGCGCGACGAGGACGCGGTCGTCAAAAGCGCTGGTTTTGCTGGGCCCCTTCGGGTTCGGTGGGAGCTTGGGGGAGAGCGTGGTGGGTGTGACGGCGGAGGAGGGGAGAAGGTACAGTCTGCGGACGATGCGTGCGCGGGAGTTGAGGAGGAGGACGCAGACGAATGCGCCGACGCAGAATTGGCCGGTTGCTGCTGCAAGGCGCTGGTAGAGCGGACGGAGGACGTACTCCGGTGCTGGTGTTGGGTTTGGCTTTTCAGGTAGCGTAACCTGGGTGCCCGGTGGGGAAGTGGACGTGTACGGCTCATCCGAGGCTGGAGTTTTGAGTTCGGTCCAGTGGTGCATTATGAGTTCTGTCAGTGCACAGCTGGGTGGGCTGGTCAGGCTATGCTGATAACATATAATGTTGGATTAAGCCTGTACGCACCTCACGGCTATTTGGCAGAATATGATGGGATAGGTCCAGCGAGCCGACCATGGTGGCTTCCGCTCGTATACGGGCTTGTACGCCTCGAGAGTTGGGCCTACGCCTTGTAAAAGTAAGGACTCGTGTCTGCGGGATAAAGCTAGTTGTATCTGCCTTGCGCGACGGAATATGCTCTTCATGAGCTGTGGTGGTCGCGGAAAGTCAAGGACAAGGCACACGGCATTTGCCGCAGACAATTGGTTTCTTTCGTTTACGGTAATGAATATACACAGAGCATGTTTCTTTCCTTCTGCTACCAGTTAGCTCTCTTTCTCCTTCCCAATCATTCCCACTTCCATCACCAACGGCTCTACGCTAGGACTCTAGGAGACATCTCAGCCATCTCTGCCTCGACATGCATATCTCCCTGACGACTTACCTGGTACTCGACAACCCTTAAACCGGGGCAAGCCTCTTTGCGCTGTCGAGAGTGCTCTCCGGACTCGAGTTGAAGCCAATCTTCGCAGTCGGTGCCTTGTCCTTGATCTCGTTCACGAGCCACTCAAAGAAGACAGTGAACTGCGGGAACCCCCTCAACCCAAACCCGACAATGACCACGTCCCACTTGCGGCTGGTGAGACCGTCTGTGAAGGCCTTCTCGCCGTCTTTGGGGTCGGCCAGCAGGGTGTGGTAGTCATAGCCTGCGCCGGGTATGTCGACGTCCATTTTCTCGAGACCCTCGCGAACAGTTTTCTGCAGCTCTGGGTCTGGAACGCCCTGCCATGGGAGGCCGATGAGGAGAACAGAGGGTGCCATTGTTATGTGAGTTGTTGTTGTTGAACGAGTAGTGGTGTTGTTGTTCCTTGAACATAGGAGCAGCCTGGTATATATGTGACCTCGTCCACTGCGCTGACGCCAGCAACCTCAGGAGCTCAGTGCCGAAGCCTTTGCCATTCATCATGCACTGCTATGCGCTCATGGTCGTTCATGGGTAGACGTATTCATGTTCACGAGGGAAGCCGAGGGAGGACGTTCAATGGATGCAATGTACAACTATGATTTAAATCACTGATGCACATGCTGAGCCGCCATGCTATCGATACTCGCGGCAGTATTGGACGATGCACATGTTCGGCAGCACCCATAGACTCTACTCGCCGCATGTACGACGCCTCTCGCCGACAAGGATCTCTTGGTTGACGACACCGTGCACGCTATTGGGCAGCCGCTTCTCCCTGACATAGCGAACGTTCAACACGCGGGATTTCCAGCCCCGTACTATTCTGACGTTATGGGTCAAATCCAAATTGCCCGTTGGCATCTGCATTATGCCCGTTGGCATCTGCATTATGATTACATGATCCATCGTAGTGATTGAGTCGTTCAACACCAATGCAGAGTTGTTATATCTTTGACGTCGACAGCTATCTGTGTGTACAACGCAACGAGGGGTGTTCCCCAGTCGCCGCGAGGGAACACTTATGCGCTTTCTGTCAGCGGAGAGCGCATTTGGGAGACAAGGTCAAGCGGGAACAAAACCTGACACACCCTGTTCTGAGCATCACAGCGAAGTAGCTTGTTGTTATCACTGCCGCAGTTGACTGCGTAGGTCGGATTCTGGTACAGATCAGGAGCAACATTGTCTGGTCCCATCCTTTGGAATTGCTGTAGCCTGTTTTCACTGTGGGTTCCACAGCATTGTCAACGCTGCGTGCAAACTAGGGTATGCTGGTCCTCAGATGAGATCCAAAAGTCAAGGTGGTCAGAGTCAAAAGTCAGAGCAGCAAGGATGTGTCTCAGGACAGAGGGACAGAGAGAGAGAGCCTTACTGGTGTGCACTGACGCCCCGGAGTGGTCTCTGTCGTTACCGACAACTGCGAGAGAAAATTTCGAACTGCGAGCTGCGCGGCTGCGCCAACTTTGAACAACCCTACTCTACATTTCCTCTGATGTTTCTGTTCTGTCTTGTGCGGGAGCTACGTTTCTTTCTCAATTTCACTAGTACTTCCCTCGTCCTAATATTAAATTGAATTGATTATAACGGAAGCTCACACATATAAATAAATCAAGTGCCAACCAATTGGTATGCAAGTTACTAGTACGTAGGTGGCCTACCAGTGCGCGATCACGTTGGACCCCCACTGGCATGCGGACCTGAAAGATGTTGACCTTGAAGCGGTGAGATGAACGGCTCCCGAGCTTCAGGTCAGCAGTCCCATAAAGTTATTCCGAGGCCTACATCTGACCATGCTTCAATTCCGTGCCACCTTAGGAACACTGGTGCCCGTCACTCGACGTACTTTACGATGTCGCAGTCTTTATACATAGGCATGTCAACGGCGGACCGTTCGTACAAGTCGAAGCACTACCGGTCCGTCGCAAGTGCAGGATATAAGTGCGTCAATGTGTACACATGAGATGCGCATGCAATTCGCTGACAATGTTGGCTCGCATTCTCAGTCTATCTGCCTTCACATTTCTTGCGGCATCTGCTGCAGTTACTCCTACAGCATCGGGCACGTGTACGGTGGTTGCCAGTGGGTCTGACGATGGACCTGCGTTGGTCGCTGCTGTGAAAAATACGACTTGCTCGACAATTGTCGTCCCGACGTCTACCACGCTGAATATCGCCTCTCGTATGAACATGACTGGTGTTCAGAACAAGAATCTTGTAAGCACATACACGGCGCGCTTCATACCACGTTTTGTCGGCTTACTCACTGTTGGGTCGTATAGGTTGTCGAAGGGACAATCAAATTCGCCCCGAACCTGCCATACTGGACGGGAAATGCGTTCTATATACCTTTCCAAACCCAAGTTACATTCTGGTTGCTCGGAGGTCAGAACATTGTGATGAACGGAGGCGGCACACTCGACGGTCAAGGTCAGGCTTGGTACGATGCATTGTAAGTTGACCGAATGTTTCTCTGAGTCATACGTCATCATGTTCAACGTTCTACACAACACAGTGCGAAAAACAGTAGCCTCGCTCGCCCTATCTTGTTGACTGTCTATCAAGCGACCAATGTTTCCGTTGAAAATATCCGAATGATCAACTCCCCTGAGTGGGTCAACTTGGTAACCTCAAAACGCATCGTCATGGCAAGTAATCTTCGCTAACCGACGGACTTTCTGAAGGTGAATGAAGGCGAGAATGTGACCTACCGGAACATTACCATTTCGGCCGTGTCCACGTCGAAGAACGAAGCGAAGAACACCGACGGCTGGGATGTGTACCGCAGCAACAACGTTGTCATTGAAAATTCGACCATCAACAATGGCGACGATTGTGTCAGCTTTAAGCCTAGTGAGTCGTGTTCTTTCTCTCTTCCTCACGTGAAGGTTTCCATATGAAAAATAGATGCCACGAATATATTGGTCAGCAACTTGAGCTGCAACGGATCCCAGTAGGTTATTTCTCCCTGAGGTCTTTTGTGTGTCGATTGCTGACAATTCGCGCTTGCAGTGGAATTTCGGTCGGTTCGCTAGGTCAATACGCAGGGGAGTACGACATCGTCGAAAATGTCACCGCGACGTGAGGAGACACATACTTTATGACTAACAATTGCGCTCCCTGACTCCTGACTCGCAGCCATATCAGTATGTCCAATGCGCAGAACGGGGCCCGCATCAAAGCATGGGCGGGTGAAGGTGTTGGCTCGGGCATCGTCAAGAATATCACTTTTTCTTTCTTCACGGAGAGCAATGTTGACAATCCCGTTGTCATTGACCAGGTGAGCTCTCGTTCGGCTCCTCTGCTATCCTGGTACTCACAGAATTCGACAGTGTTACGAGACCGACGCTTCCGACTGCAAAGAATTTCCGTCCAACACGTATATCCAAGACGTCTGGTTCAACAGGTACTCGACCTTTTCCACACGTTGCTACAACGAATTGATTTCCTGACCGCTCCTACATATTTTTTCACACAGCATCTCCGGCACGTCTTCTGGGGCAGAGAAGGCAGTTGTAGCCAGTCTTTCGTGCTCGCCTGACGGTCGTTGCTCAAACGTCAACGTCAACAACTTGACACTTACGTACGCCGTTCTCTGTATTTTTGTACAAGATACTGACCTGCGTGTTGCCTAGGCCCCCGTCGAAGTATGCCCCTGCTTCCTTTTCATGTCAGAATGTTGTCCTGTCAGGCAATTCGGCCTCACTGTTTGGGACG
Source organism: Cytidiella melzeri (assembly GCA_022592445.1). Lineage (NCBI taxonomy): Eukaryota > Fungi > Basidiomycota > Agaricomycetes > Polyporales > Irpicaceae > Cytidiella > Cytidiella melzeri. Next base: position 72,635 of record JABYQR010000184.1, on the reverse strand, counting down.
TGCTCGACGACATAGTAAGGTTCCTACGTCGTCGCGACTGTTCTGCGTGGAAAAGCGACAGAGTAGTCGTGTACTAGTTAGCAAGCATTCACATCAAGCTTTACACCAGCGCCCCTCGTTGTTCGAGTGCAAAGGCCAGGATTTGTTAGGAAGCCTTGCTCGGCCCACATGCGCATTCTGAGGTCTTGTTATGAGTGACAGACGATCACTGCGAGTTGTACTTATTGCGCGGAGATGTTTTATGCACCGCCAGCCTGAGGCTGCTATATCTTGGCGCAATGCGAGAAGCTTCTGCGAACTGCGCCCTCGCTTACCGCGCTTGTATAGCCTCCAGATTAGACGCAGTCGACAGTCCTACACTCAACATAACGAGCTCATCATGTGGATTCACATGTCAGACTACATGCATGAAACGCTGCCCACAACCGCCGTGCTTACTCGCAGTTTCAATTTGTTGGAGCAAGCCCGACGCATGCAGGGCATTCTGTTTGGTCACAATGTTGATTATGAAAGTACTGGTCAGCGCATACTCACGGTACAGTAAAGGTTGGAATGCGATACGTACTTGACTCACAGCAGTGAGCTCGTGAGGCACACTGGGCAGGGCGATCAATAGGGTCGTTCAAAGTTGGCGCAGCGCCGCCGCTCGCAGTTCGCAGCTCCGGCATCTATCACCCCAAAGAGGAAGGTGATGTAAGCAGTCACAGTCCGTCACAAATGTGCTTGGCATTGTTGTGGGATTTTTTTGCTTGTGCCCAAGTAGCTTACATAGATCAGCCTTCAGAATACATAAAAATCAATCATTCCATTTTATAGTTATGAACCACATCAAGAAATGCGAGATTTAAGTAATAAAAAAGCTGGACGGTGTTACATCTTCGTGACTACCTAATGCGACAAGCGCCCCTCGGACCGGCTCAATAGCCGGAGCTGCGAACTGCGAGCGGCGGCGCTGCGCCAACTTTGAACGACCCTATATTAAATATTCATGTTTCCTCGATCGTGCCTCAGAAGGTCTATGAATGGAGCTAGAGCACACAGAAGGCTCATTCGCATTTCTACCAGCTGCGAACATCCATGGGCGACTCAAGTCAACTTGAAGCAATCTTCACCATGACCATCATTGGTCGAGCGCGTATTGGTCGATGGGGGGAAACACAAAAATGAACTTGCTCGACTCCCACCCGCCTCTGTCAGTCGTTCTCATCTCCCCTCCCCCTCCCCCTCCTCATCCCTGTATTCCCTCATAACAGTCAATCCTTTCCACACTTTCCTTTAGACCCCAGCATGTTGGCATCCCTCGCTCTCACTCTCACATCCCTCGCGGTCGCTCATGCTCAGCTGACCCCCAACAACCTCGTCGCAGCGTCGACTAGCGGCACTCTCAGCGGCCTCAAGTACACCAGCGTCGGTGGAACAGGTAGTTATTACCAGGTCACCAACATGCTTCCAGGTGTATTCCCGTCGTGTACCATTGCCGATTCCTGTCAGAAGACCCTGGTCACCACCAGTGGACCTCTTGCCCCGTTCGACAATCAGTTGACCTTCAACTTTCGCGGACCTATGAACCTTTTCAATATTGCGGTGTATCAGCCTACGAACACCACTGGCTCTACGTGGAAAAAGATCAGCTCGTGGGCGCAGAACGAGACGCCAGATAACATGGTGTTCATGAACAACATGGGCGGTGGAGCTTCTGGTGAATGGTCAAGTGAGTGCTGTATTTTTCTATGCACACACAACAATCTTGACAATTTTGTTTGTATCAGTTTGCGGAGGGAGCAGTCAGTCTTACGCCAGCGGTGACTGGACCGCTGCCGTCGCTTCTCCGAACGCTGAACTCTACCCTGGAAATCTGGCTTCGGGCAAAGAGATTGTACGTTGCTTGCTTCATCCGTCGCTTTTGTTCTCCCACTGATGGATAGGTCAGAACATCATGACTGCCACTCCATGCACAGCGGATACCTGTGAAGGATTCTTCCGCGGAACCGCCAACGAGGGCTGGGCAGGTTCCAAGATGATTGTTATCGACTACAACATGCCCGAGGACCCCTCCGCCCTTCCTGCTATCTGGACCCTCGATGCGCAGGTTGTTCGCTCTGCTCAGTATGGCTGCAACTGCCGTGGCGAGGGTTCTGGATCTACCATATGTGCCGAGATGGACATTGCAGAGACCCTCACACCCAATTCTCCGAACGCCTTTTCCGAGATCTACTCGTTTAAGGGTGCTACTGGTACCGGAGACAACAACTTTTTCCCTCGTCCTACCGGTGGCCGCGCAACGCTGACTGCGATTTATGACGTGAAGACCGACACGATCACCGCACTTCGCCTTACTTCATTCGACTACACGCAGACCCAGCTCACCAGGAGCATGATTGATGCATACATCAACTCACCGGCTATGGTCATTCCTTTCGGCACGAGCAAACGTAGTCCTGCCCGTTCTTTCAACCACCGTCGTCACCACTAATATCTGTTTGTTGCTCTCCGCTTTCGCTCGCTAATTTACCGCTAAGTATCACGTTCCCTTGCAATGTACCGATAGCTGTAGACTCAGCCTTCCTTCACCCTTCGTCGTCTCATCATCTGTCCCGGCTGCGCTGGTGTTTCTGCACGTCATTCTATGTAGTGAACCCCTTGATGTGATTGACTACATACGTAGCAGTGCTGTATACATAATATATCCCCGAGGGGTTGATTGCCATATCCAGGCGGTGATTGTGTCCCATCCATCGTTTCCTTGTTAAAGTGGGCCGAAACTCACCTTTGCGCAGTTATCGACTATGGATGGAATTTACCACAGATTCTGTGCTGCAGCAGTGCACTTCGGAGACAAGATCAGCAACGTTCCCCTGCATGCAAGTGATGAAATCGGACACGAGGCTACCACGATGCAAAGTACCTGGCCAATTGCCAGTCTTCCCTCGGTTACTTACGTGGTCTGAGTGCCCTCTTTCTCTCTCGAGGCTTCGTACAGGACGTCTGGTACGACATGAGGACCAGTGCCGCTCGCCGCCGAGTAGCGTCGTTGCTGTGCACATTCACTTGAAGACCACCCTGCGTCGTCAGACTTGCAGGCTGTTGGCGGCGATTGATCAGACCTACTAGTCTGTTGATCTTCATTTCCCCGAAGACACGAGTGAAACACCAAGATAGCGTCGGTCACATGACCCTTTTTATCGCGTATATAAACCAGACCGTCGTGTCCCATTTTTTTTCTCCTCAGTACCTCTTCCCCAACAGCGTGTACTACCTCTCGAGCCCAACCTCCTCATCGTACAACCAAAGACCCTGCGTCTGTGCATGTTCTCCAACCAGCTTGGAAGTACTCACAATCCTCACCGCGGCAACAAACACACCTGCGGCGACTCTCTTATAAAGTCTATCTGATTTTCCTGCTCTCGGCATCGTCTATTACAATCTACACCGTATATAAACACAATGGCTCCGACATACTCTTCCGGATTGAACACCCCCGAGTCCGAGCTCGAGTCCATCGTGCCAGTTCACCCCACCGCTGCGCGTCGTCCCCACTCCATCGTCGTGCAGTCCGAGAACACCTCCTACTCTGACGAGTACATCACATCCAGGTTCACCCATCGCGGTGCCGATGTTGTCGTCACCGATGGGCAGTACCTCGTCAAGCCTACCAACAAGCCCTACGAGTTCCAGACAGCTAGGAAGGTCTCCAAGACTGGGTGAGCAGCGAGAAACAACCTTTGCGCCGTGTTTCCTTGTCTGACTTAGATCTCTTTTAGTTTGATGATGATCGGTGTTGGCGGCAACAACGGCACTACCCTCTGTGCCGCCGTCCTCGCTAACCGTCACAACATCGTATGGCACACGAAGGAGGGCGTACAGCAGCCCAACTACATCGGTTCCATGTTGCGCGCGTCCACCGTCCGCCTTGGTGCTGACCCTGTCACTGGCAAGGACGTTCACGTCCCTGTCTCTGACGTCCTTCCCATGGTCCACCCCAACGATCTCGTTCTCGGCGGGTGGGACATCTCTGGTCTCCCCATGGACCAGGCTATGAAACGTGCCCAAGTCCTCGACTATGATCTCCAACGCCAGGTCGCACCGTTTATCGCTGAACTCGGCAAGCCGCTTCCCTCCATCTACTACCCGGACTTCATCGCTGCAAATCAGGAGGCTCGTGCGGACAATGTCATTCCGGGAACGGACAAGCAGGCGCATCTCGAGCATATCCGCGCTGACATTCGCAAGTTCAAGAAGGACAACGGTCTTGACCGTGTTGTCGTCTTCTGGACTGCCAACACCGAACGTTACAGCGATATCATTCCAGGCGTGAACGACACCGCCGAGAACATCCTCGCGGCAATCAAATCGTCTCACTCCGAGGTGTCCCCATCGACCGTCTTCGCCGTCGCTGCGATCTTGGAAGGCGAGCCTTTCGTGAACGGTGCCCCCCAGAACACCTTTGTTCCTGGTGTCATGGAGCTCGCTGAGCGTGAAAAGTCCTTCATCGGCGGAGATGATCTCAAGACCGGACAGACGAAGCTCAAGTCCGTCTTTGCCGAGTTCCTCGTCAACGCTGGTATCAAACCTCTCTCCATCGCATCCTACAACCATCTCGGTAACAACGATGGTCACAACTTGTCCGCCGAGCCTCAGTTCAAGAGCAAGGAGATCAGCAAGAGCAGTGTCGTTGACGACATGGTCGGTGCCAACGCTCTGTTATACAAGCCTGCTGAAGAAGGCGCCGTCAAGGGCTCCAAGGAGGCCAAGGGCGAGCATCCCGACCACGTCATCGTCATCAAGTACATTCCCGCTGTCGGCGACTCCAAGCGCGCCATCGATGAGTACTACTCTGAGATCTTCTGTGGTGGTCGCTCGACTATCAACATTTTCAACGAGTGCGAGGTATGATTGATATTATCTCGATTGGATGGTGACTGATACTCATTAACGTCGTGTTTTTAGGACTCGCTCTTGGCTACGCCTCTCATCCTCGACTTGGCCATCCTCACCGAGCTGCTCACGCGTGTCAAGTACCGCGACGCGTCTGCGTCGGACGAGTTCAAGCCGCTCTACTCTGTTCTTTCGCTGCTTTCGTACATGCTCAAGGCCCCGCTCGTTAAGCCTGGCACGGATGTTGTCAACAGCCTCAACAGGCAGCGCAACGCTCTTGACGCGTTCTTGAAGGCGTGCATCGGTCTCGAGGGAAGCAGCGATTTGTTGCTCGAGACTCGTATCTGGTAGATTGGCTGTTTGGGTCTCTGGAAGAGTCTGTAGAGTCGTGACTGCAATAACAAGGCTTGGGCTGTTCGTGTTGGTAGTTTGGAAAACATATCGCTTTTGCTTGTTCTGCGAGCTAGATAGCATTGTGTGGGAGTGGTATTCAAATGCGTAGTTCAACAGTGATTGGGTTTTGTGACTGTGAGAGTGCGTCCAGCCTGTGCTGGTATAACCCGCCACTGACTCATCAAAGGCACCCAAGTGCCACTTCAACAATAATTATATGAAGAGAGTAAAACTACTGGTATATACAGTGTACAAGCTAGCCAACACATTCATGTTTACCCTCGCCGTGTAGCAGGCCCAGCGGGTACACATGGAGGCTCGGACGTTACTGGCGTTGCGACCTCGTGGTCAGGATCAGCTGTATCCGTCGGAGACGGCTGGCACTCGTTGTCATCGTCGTCACCATGGTCAGAGGAGGATTCAGCGGCATTCACTGTCACCGTCACTCTCTCCCGAGACGAAGCGCGATCTTTACTGCCAGTGTCCGAGCCCTGTCCGTCGCCCTTGCCGTCCATATTTGACTCGTCGGTGGCCCAGTCAGAGTCAGAGTCTGCATTCGGCACGTTTTGGATGTCCAATTGTTCAGTTTGAACGCTACTGCGACTGCGACGACGACGACGGCTACGGTTACGTCTAGTACGGCTGGGGGGACGCTCGCGAGCGCCAAACGACTTCGTCAGTGGTCCAGCTATGTTGGGCGGCCAATCGGGGTCTCGAGTCTGTTCGTCGTCTTTGTTCTGCAGGAGGCGAAGTCGACGAACACGGTGACTGAAGGTAGTTTCTTCCACTGGTAAGAACTGTGCCAAAGACTCTATCAACGTGTCCGGGTACATAGACTCAGGCATGGGGAAGCTGTGCGCCCAGTTGGCAAACCCGTCTTCCTGGTCCTGTCCATCTGAAAGCGGCGGTGCGGAGAGATCCAACGAGTTGATGAACTCGAGGCATTCTTTGGCTATGGCGGGGTGCCGCTCGTAATGTCTTCCCGCCACTGTTCTCAGCCCTTCGTTGACGTCCCACCACGACTGCAAGAAATACCACGCGAAGTCGACAATCGACACCTCCTGCTCTTTCATCTTGCGTATCAGGCGGAGGAGCACGTTGACGACTTCCAAGGGGTCAATGCGCGTGAAACGATCCCAGTTGTTGTCGTCTGCTTCCGAGCGCGTACGCCATTGCCAAGCCAGTGCCTGTTCGACGTTCCATAGAATCGTGCGGCGGTCTGGAAGGTTTTTGGTGTTAGAGACCAAATATATTCCCGGGCGATTTTCAAACGGATAGAATGAGATGACTTACCAGCGTCATTGGCGGCGAGGATGGCATCGATGAACAGCTCCTGTGCTTCTTCCTTCAACTTGCTGTTCTGCTCGTCGAGTCCCATCGGGTAGCGACAGTAGATGGCTGTGTTTCTGGGCTGAATGAGGATAGTTTGGACGAGTTTGATGACGGTGTCGCGCCAGCTGGCGTTCGACGACAGCGCAAAGATGAGATGGAGTTCGTCAACGAGGTAGCTATACCAGTACATGTCCGGCTTCATCTCGTTCGTCAACGTGTATATAAGGAGATCGACCAGGTGTTGCAGGTGGTTTGAGGGTATTTCTGGGTGCTCATGCACGACGTCGATCAACCGACTGTGTACGACGTTGTGTTCGTGGCAAAAGTACTTCACGACGAGGCTGCGCAAGGCGAGCAGCATGTCGTCGCCTTTCAACAACAGGAGTGCTCCTCGCAGCCTTTCGAGAACGTGGGGAAACGTATCCGGGTCTGGGACGCGCGACTTGATCATGTCGAACAACAGCTGAAACCTGAGCTGGTCAGCAAGGAGGAGCGAGAACATCTGATTGACGCCGCCTGGTAAAGGGCTGGTTGTCTCGGAGAGCAGAATGAAAACGCAGTCCTCCATCCACGGCGTCCAATCGATCACCTTGGAGATGTTGGTGGGAGACTGGCGGTTTATCTCGTTTCTGAGGATGTTGGAAACCATGAGCATGACGGACGTGACAGTCTGTTTCGGTAAACGCTTGAGGTCGAGAAACGCCTGCGAAGGAGTAGTTGTCAAGTTGTTATGTTGGACCCGGTGGTTGATGATCTTGAGCACGAACTTGACCGAGTCAGCAGGATCGAGTTGAGTCTCCTGCAGCGCGTCCCACATGATGCTCAGGAGTTGCTCATCGGACTGAATGGAGTCCACTGCAATAAGGATATCGATGTCGTTGCTATCGGTCGTGACAGCGTCTTCCTCATCGTAGGCCAGCATTATGTACGACCATTTGCCGCTGGGGATCTGTGTAAGGACTTCTGAGGAGCGGTTCAAGACACCCTGCGCCCATTCGACTACCCCAAAGATTTGCTTGCGCAGTGCCTTCATCAGAGCTTTGAGGAGTGTCGTCTTGTAAGGACAGCGGGGTGATAAGGCGGGTGCGAAGGATGCAGCGATGAAGAGGAATCCCCATCCTGCCACGAGCGGTATAGTGGTGTGGCCAATAGTACTGTGTACATCGGCTGTGAAGAAGCAAAGTCCAATCAAAAAAAGCCCAAGGGACAGTTGTAGAAGCAGGGGCAGTATCGCTGCTATCTCGAATACCTTCCAATGGTCGAGCCCTGGGTTTCGAAAATGACGGATGCGAAGACGTGCCTGGGGAGATGTGTATTCCCCTGCGAGGTACTCCCGAAGCCACTGTTTGACCAGAATGCCGAATGATGCGCTCACTAGACTCAGCGTCAAGCTTGCGAACCACAGGACGTTCACTCGGATGGCGTTCGCTGACGGTTGGAAGGCTGGTAGAGTTGGGATAAGAGGTGGTATAGTGGAGTTCAGAAACCCGGCGTTTATCACGTAGGAGTTGGTCTGTAACGCGACTTGCTGCAGAAGAAGAATCATCACTACGTTCGGGTCTTGGCTGAGGTTCTGGTAAGATTCGATAAGAAACGCAGTCATGACAGCTGAGAAAAGACCAGCCTGTATGTTCACTATCAGAGGTCGTGGAATACCAGGTTTGAGTGCGTATAACGTACGAAGACCAGGATCGTGTCAATATCCTCCTTGTAATCCTGAATCTTTTCTGCGTCCACCTCGCGAACTATCTTGGACATAGCTGACCATCCCGTACCGACGGCGGGGTATTGACCGGCGCCATATTGCATGTTCATGGACGGGAAGGTATCCTCATGAGGCGGAGGCGGGGGGTCAGGCACGGCCACCGGCGGTGCATTATTGTCGTTGTGTTGAGCGGTCGCGTTATCCTGTTCAAGTTGGTTGGCGGATTGATGTTCCTGCGCATTCGCAGTGGACTCCATGGAGAGTGTACCGTTTCAGCAGGGGTTGCAGGAGTCAATGTTGGTAAGAGCTGCGCAAAATGGAGGTGAGCGTACGTCTCAAGAAGCGGGGGTTGGACTCCAAAGGGCTCGTGGGTGTTCCTGGTGTTTACTAGTGTGGCGAGAACGCCCAGCTGTCATAAACAACATTGATTAATTGGCGAACACGTTGTCCGCCTCACCTAAATATCGCCGTGGGATACTAGTACATGCGGCAGCATTCTAGGACGCATGCCATGACTCGGGCTCCTTGTACCGTTACACTGCTCAAGGTGTCGACCACCCGAAGCTGTGTAGTAAAGGCAGACGTAGACTGATAACTTTTCAAGGTTAGCTGTAATGTCTCAGAGTCGGATTCGGAGATGGCCAATAAAACGTCGCGCAGCATGATGCATTGTACGTGGCCCTGCAGGCCCGGACCGCGCCGGCGCCGGGTTTTCCCGATCGTGATCAAGTTGCGTAGGCTATCTGTTACTTGGCATTATATTGCAGTAGTCTACCATAGCGAGACCATGCCACAACAACGCTTCCAAAACATGATCAAGGCATATAATCGCGTCGAATTAACAACTAATCGCTGTCTGAGATGAACGGCGCGCTTTTGATTCTGCCTTGTGGTGCCCCAGTTTCCTTATTCACGCGAGGCCCATACTTGCGCTTCCTCCTCTTCTCGTTTTTATCACTGGCGACAGAATTGGCACGCTTGCGCTTTGTGCCTGTGTGAGCAACAATGAGGTCTGCATCCTCAGGCGACGGCTTGAACGTGAGCCAAAGACTCTTCTCGGCGGCCTCTTCCTCTACATGATCGTGTTCGTCTAACTTGGCCTCATCGGCGAGCTCCGCGTCTAAGTCATCCTTGTCTGTTTCTGAGAGTAGAATGTCGTCGTCGTCGTCGTCCGCGTTGTCTGCACCGTGGGAGGTGCTGGCAATCCATGGAATATAGGAGTGTAGGGCGGTTGCGTCTGGTGCGCATGGGTAGTGAGGGAGGCGGACAAATGGAGGGAAGACGGTACGATTTAGAGGAAGGGAGTCAAAGACGGAGGTGATATCTTGTTCGCTGTCAGCGTCATACTCGCTTTCCTGGTCTACAGCGTGGCTTGACCTTGTGCTTATAGGTACATCGTCATCTGTGGACGTCTCACCGTCGTCTTGCTCCAAGTCAAGACGATTCAGCAGATTTGCAAAATGGTCTCGTCGATCGAAAGATTTGTCTGAGAGAAGCGAAAGGGAATGTGCGACGTTGTAGGTTGTGATTTTCTGCTTGTTTCATGAGCTTGACTGTTAGATACATATGAGAGGGCCACACATACCAGAGTTTCGGCTAGGCGCCATGCCTTTGTATGAGTTTTGGCCGCCATCTCTTGCTCTCGCGAAACGATACTCTGTCGAACGAGCTGCGATGTGAAGGCCACCACCCGAGCGTGCAACGCTTGAATAGTGGTAGCTGCAATCTGCGAAGTCACTTGCTCTGGAACATCGTGCAGTCCACTGTATGTCCTGAAGCGTACGGGTGGGTTTGTAAACAGCGTCGGAGATGGTAGCTCGAAAGCTTACCGCATCAGTCTAGCCAGCGCCGTCATACGGAAAAGACCCAAGCCGTCCTGTCGAAGTCGTACAGCATCAATCCCTAGCGAGTCGAGATGCTCACGAATCTTGTACGGTAACGTTTTCCCCGACGCATGTGGATGGCGCGTCGCCTGTTCCTCACCAGCAGAGCTCTCTCCGTCCTGACCCCTTTCCAGATCGGCAGGCCGTGGTTTTGCTTTCCTACCTGGCTTAAGACGCTCCATACTCTGATCAGCACCCTGGCCCATCTTTTCTGCCCTCTTTTTACGCATGTAAAGTCTTTTTTGAAGGCGTCTGCGTGAAGCAGGGGACATAGGCACATCTTGCTCTGGCAAACTGGCAACAGCAAATTCTGTTAGTTGACCGGAGGGTGCGTTTGGCTCTCTCTCCGCTGCATCCGTGTCTGCGGCACTGCGCAGCTGCAGCTCTTCGGGTTGAGGCTGCGCTGGAAGGGTTGGCTCGCTCGTGTGTTTACTCCCCTGAGTAGAATCCCTCGGGACACTCCAGCTCTCTTCCTCCTCTCGTAAGATCGCATCTAGGACTCTAAGATGGACGTCATCTAGCTCTCGCAGCGCCTCCGCTACATCCCATTCCGACTGCCTGTTCCTCAACCAGTCTTTGAATTGCGCATCCCTAGCTTTTTCGCCGTCCCGGTCTCGCTCGTTATCGTTAGTGCGTGCTTCGCCTCTCTTGGCTCTTGATTTGTTTTTCTGGTTTGATATCTCCGCCTCTTTTGCGCGTTTGAGCCCGTCAGACATCATAGTAGGTTCAGAGGCAACGAGAGAGCTCGCTAGTTTGTTTTCGTATAACAACCACTCGTCGGAGACCTCGTAAGCAGCAGGCAAGTCCTTACGAGGGACTGGAGCAAACTTCAGCCCCGTTGATGTTGTTATGTCATCTGAAGAGTGCAGTGCTTCCTCCAGCATGTTGAGATAAAGGCACACGTCGGCGAAGGTCTTCGTGCCAATATGTTCAGCTATCAGGTCCGGCCGAAAGCGTGAGTGTACCGCGAGAGCATGAAAGAAGCGGCCCTTCTCCTCGCTTTTCCAGTACGAGTAAGGCGCATAGAGAGAAGGTGGCAGAGCTCGAACTTGGTCGTGCCCGGCTATGTGCTGTTGAACCTGGCTAATGTGTTCGTGAAGGTGTCCTAGGTATCTCGATATTTGCTCGGGCGTATCACCAGGCTCGGCCTCTGATGCGCTCAGGTCAGAAGTAGACATTTCATAACCTATCACAAATTGCGTGCGAGTGGTGGGATGTCCTTCAGGTACGTAAGTGACTAAACTCCAGGAGTATGGGGTTGGCGTACTTCAGGTTCAACTCGTCTGCGCATGCTTTTGACTGACTCGCTCTACCACATGCTCCCCTACCAATTCAAGTACGGTTCAAAGACATTTGCAAGATGTTGTCAACAGCGTAAACTCACGAGAACAGTGAATCCTTACTCGAACAAACACGCCGGTATGTTAGTCAGTAAGAGCTTGACCGCCTCAGGCTGCCGTTTTTAAATCATGAGCGCTCGGAAAAGTCCGATCCTCAGCGATTCGCCACTTCCCCGGAGTATGGATTTATCTTGCATGCTCAACTGTCGCCGCCATTCTCTGGGTGACAGTCAATACCTCCTTCATTACACTGATCGCAGTTGAAGCCTCGAAAACTTTAAGTACTTACAGGGCAAATTCTGAATCGGAGATCGAGTCCGAAAAGTATCAAAGCGCTGGGGCGGCGCCGATTCGTCGGATATTTTGACCACGAGCAAGCGAGCATGGAGCTTGAGGCTGGTGGGAGCATACTGCAGGGATATCACCACTGGTTAGCTTCACCTACAGATACCGGCTCACTAGCAGACCAGGCTATCCCTCCTCTTGAAGTGGTGGCTCGAGAATTTTCACCGCCATGGCATCTAGTTCCGACTCACTTCACGATCGCTCAGTCACACATGGGACTGTTGAAGACATAGCAAGTCATGCAGCTCAGGAAAACTCGTCTGCAGAGCCCCGGGCCAGAGCTGAAGTCGCATTGACTGACCAAACGAATCTGCTACCATTCAAACGTATCCTTGCTGTTTTTGGTGGACTTAGCCTATGCGCGTTAGTCTCTACGCTGGACAGCACGATCGTAGCGACAGCATTGCCTAGCATTTCGGCAGATTTTAAAGCAGGCTCAATCTCGTCGTGGGTGCCCTCGGCGTACCTTCTTACCTCTACCGCATTCCAACCACTATGTGAGTAGTAACACTTCGAGTTGTCGCGTTATCAAAATTGACTCAGATTGGTCTTGTAGATGGACGCTTCAGCGACATTTTTGGCCGCAAAGCAGCCATGTGCGTTGCAATGAGCATGTACATTCTTGGGTGCCTGTTAGCCGGGTTTTCGCGTTCGATCGTCGCTTTGATCATATTCAGAGGCATTGCTGGTGCAGGCGGTGGAGGTATCATTAGCGTCTTGCAGATTATCATCTCGGACGTGGTCAGTCTAAGAGACAGGTGAGCGAAAGCATCTTATACTCGAAGATCGCGTGCGCTAATGTTCTCCAGGGGTAAGTATATCGGCATAATTGGAGGTATCATATCTATAGGCTATGCACTGGGGCCTCTCATCGGCGGAATTTTGGCCGAAAAAGTCTCTTGGAGGGTAAGCGTACCAGCCATCTTACTTCAATGAGGTTTGACTCACCTACTGAGGATGTCTTAGTGGTGCTTCTGGGTGACTCTTCCTCTCGCCGGCTCAGCGATCGCCATTGTCCTTCTTGTGCTCCCGTTGAAACCTGTCCATGGCAACTTTCGCACGAAGCTACTAATCGTAGACTATCTCGGATGCTTGCTGACACTTGGTGGTTGTGCACTCTTGATCTTGCCATTGATATGGGTGAGCACTTGAAGAACCGCCTCAAGCTGTTCATATATTCAAACAACCTAAAAGGGAGGTGTCACGTTTCCGTGGAACTCAGCGATTGTTTTGGCACCACTGTGTTCTGGATTCGTGGTCTTCGTCATGTTCTGCTTGTGGGAATGGAAAGGTGCAAAGCTACCGATTGTGCCAAGTGAGTACAGAATGTGAGTGCACTTACTCGCAGCATACTCACAACAAATTGCATGCAGTGTATATCTTCAAGCACGTCACTGTGGGCGGCGTTTACATCACCATGTTTATCAAGTAAGATTCAATTTTTGCTACTCTCTTCAAAGGCTGACAATGATACTCCGGTAGTGGCATCATCTTTTTTTCGTCGCTGTTTTATCTTCCGCAATTCTTCCAGGTTGGTTTGGGATACTCCCCAATCAGATCCGGTGTATTCCTGTTACCTGTTCTCGTCAGCCAGACCCTGGCTAGCTTCATTGCGGTGCGTGCATACCATCTCAAAAGTGGTATTTCGTATATTTATCACTCATCATGATTGAATTTAGGGTCAAATCATTAGTCGGACTGGCCGTTATCGGGTACGCGACAAAACCTTTGCTAACGTGGTAGTAATTGACTCACAGCGCAGGCAGTCATTCATGTGGGATTTACAGTATGGGCTGTCGGATGCGGCTGCATATCGACAATAAATCCGTCCACAGCAAAAGGTTTAATTGTGTTTTTCATGCTGCTGACTGGGACAGGAGCTGGTCAAGTGAGTTGTAGCCATGAGTTCTTGATTTATAACTGGTACCATACTGAAGTTTGCTCGTAGACTTTGCAAACTACAACAGTTGCCGCGCAGGCGAGTGTCTCGCGCCGTGATATGTCTGTAGTCACTGCTGTGCGAAACGTAAGTGGCTAAGTCGACTCAATGGATATAGTACGCTAAGCTCCTGGGAGCAGTTCGTGCGATTGCTAGGAGGAACATTCGCGTTAGCCATTGGGTCGACCATCATGTCTGTTTGCCTACAGCTCAATTTTTCTGTCTTACTAATCCATGTGCGGCAGAAACAACGCGTTGCGGCACTCGATGAAACAGCTCAATCTCTCAGCGTCTGCTATATCTACCGTCATTGACGATCCCACGACTATTGGAGGCATCCTCGCTGGTCGAAACGATGATACGATGTTGTCCCTTGGAATTTCTAAACAACAAGCCTCACACATTCTGGGGGGTTACAACAGCGGCTTTAGGGCAGTGTTCATCATGAACGCGACCCTGGCTGCGATCGCAACCATTGTCAGCATCGTCATGATTCGCCACAAAAACCTCGAGCGCGACGACGAGGCTGAGCTGAGAGCGAAAGCAGAGAAGGAAGAAATAGAGCGAGGGCAGAGTGCTACTGCCACTGGCAGTATGATGGCAGGGCTAGATGATGTAGAGCTGGCTGATGTTGGGACTCCTGCGACGCAGGAGGATATGGGTATTGACACGAAAGTGTGAAATTCGATCCGTCTAATTTCTCCAAAACTAGACCCCGCCAAGTAGAAAGCTTGTTGGGTAATAGAATGTTACAGATTGGATATGTTTTTTGCCACGATCGAAATAACCCTGAGCTTTGTGGCGGCGACCGTTGGGCGTCTTCACGGAACCGCCTGCTATAATCTGGACTGTGACTTGGTTTTTTTCTTCCTCACCTACTCGAGATCGCACCCAAGCTGCCGCGAAAAACTCTAGCAAGACTAGTTTCACAAGATTCGTCGGCGGGAGAAATGGGAAAATCCGAGATACAATCTTGGATTGCCTCTACCTCCTACTCGGACGACGGTGAACTGAACGGCTCGGCGAGTTCGTCACAATGGCGAAGGGAAGCAATCTTGAGCGACTGGCCCTCAGCACTACAGGCGGCGCGGACACGATTGTTGACGAGCAGTACGAACGTGAGGCAGCAGTTTCTGCGAGAGGAGCTGTTCTTCATAGCAAAACATGGAGGTACGTGATTGATTTATCACCTTGTAATCATGTATGAACCACAATGTACCGAAGACCTCACTTTATCACAGACATTGGATGTCTTCAAACTCCTGACATTGACCTACCCTCGATATGTTGATGCGGGTTCACGAGAAGCTGTTGAACTAGTAGGCACAGAACTGGTTAGACGAGACGAGTTACGAGGGACGCCAGAAGGGGATGTTGAGGAGGACAAGCTTGGAGTTACCGAACAAATCGTAGCGTGGCTAGCACATGAGACGGAATTGTTTGCTAAACGTCCGAGGTATGTTTTGGTTATGTTCGTCGCAGCTGGTTGATTCACATGCGATTCAGCGCATATCCGTCGACCGACATGTTAGTCCTTTTGAGTTGGCTGTGTGGAATTTATTCAACCTGCTTGAACTGCAACCCGGACTTCGCGTCATCTTCCTCGTGGACATTACTCATCGGCGCCATGGCCACCTCGCTTGACCTCCTTTTGGATGGTTCCTTGAAGACTAAGCCCTCTGTGCAGAAAAGTGCGGTCGTCAGGTCGCGGAGAGCTCTACGATCTGTATGTTGAATCTTTGCGGACGGGACTGTCTTGTACTGACATCCATAGCACCCACAACATATCACCACTGCCATCACAACTCTCATTGCGAGGGCAAAGTCGCATGCAACCCCGCTGTCTCTCGTGCCTTTGGTCGGTATTGCCATAGACGTAAAGCTTAGGCTCAAGGACGTGAAGGATGTGGCTCTCACTACCATCACCCCAAATTTGAAGGTATGAGTGGTGTGGTCACATATAAGATGTCGAGCTAAGCAGGATACACAGACTGAGCTATTGTCATTCTACACGAACACCGTCCTTATGTCAAGAACTCCCGTCCGGCCCCATATCACAGTATGCAACGGTCTCCCACGCAGTCCAGCATATTCATTGACGTTCGACTATAGAATGCCTTGCGTGACTTCATCCATAGTTCGATCACCGAGGAAGACTTGCGGGACGCAATCTTGCCTACGATGGAAAAGGTGTTACTCAGATCTCCTGAAATATCGCTGAGCGGTGAGTTTTAGCTCTGCTATTCTAGCCCGATCCTGCCACTCATTTGGAGCGCAGTAATATCCGAATTTTTCTCTGCATATGGTCAGCCATTCGACAGCCAGCTCTTCCGGCACCTCTTGCCACCATGCCTAAATAGCGCGCGATCATCGAACCCGGCGACAAGATCAGCGTCTTCCGACTTGTTCAAGTCAATTATTCGAAAAGTCAGCAATCCAGCCGACGCGAAATTTTCCCTAGACGAAATCCTCAGTTTACCGAAGGCTGGCAAAACATCCGGCGCTGACCATCGCGTTACACTGTTCACTATGCTTGGTCACCTGTCGTCAAGCCCGGAAGTTTCACCAGCGCTGGTTCAGTCTGCTCTGCCATTATTGGCAAAGGAAACGCATGATACTGCCACATGTGTTCTTGCTCGGTCAGTAACTCCTCACCTGATATTCTCTCTGCACGAAGATCTTCCACTTTTCTCGGAAGCATCCTCCTTGATAGCGAAGAGTATGAACGACACTAAGCCTGCGATTCGACGGGCGTTCTGCTCACTACTTGGCAACACAATGTGGCAACTTGAAGCCGTGTCATCTCAGGCATCACAAACCCTCGTGAGGGCTGTACTACCCAGCATGGACTCGAATCTCAAAATTGTCGCAAACAGCCCTGCGTCCGCCCCCGCGGGTCCGTTGGAGGGCTACATTGCTGTCGCACTGTTCCTCGGGCCAATCCGCCGTGGTGGCAAGTTCGGTAGGCTTTTGACCTACATCAGTATCCTCGAGATCTCAACATACCTGTTCGCTACAGATGACGCAATCTCTTGTAACTCAAGCTTGCAAGGCCTTTTAGCGGTTGGCTCAAAACCCTCGTTTCTGCTGTGGGATAAGGTATACCAGAAGCTTGCTGATTCGGAGGATGAAAGGTGGCTGTTACGTGCCGCTGAGGAGGTTTTCACGTACTACTTGACTGAAATGAGGAAATCAGCGGCTGTACGGTAAGTGACCTTTACTCATTGAAGAAAAATCTCTCACTTGCAACTGAAGGGCGGCTTTGGGAAATGTTTTTCTGCATCTCGCTGTCGAAAGCACGTCCACAGAGACACGTCGCCTGGCTCTTGCTTCATTATCGAAGCTTGCTCGTCAAGCACCGGAACTTGTCTGTGCTGTTATCGCCACTTCCATCAGTTCTTACCTCACTAAACCCAAGGCCACAACGAAAGTAGAAGGGTCAGCTGGAGAAGGATCCCTCAAGATAGTCAGAACAGACACCCGTCTATGTGCCTATCTTCTGACCTGCGTGGGCATCGGTGCTGACGCTGAGCAAGCTACGCGTGAGAGCCTGCTTCTTGACCTCCTCATTCTCAGTCATCACCCGTCGTTAGGTAGCGCTTATGCTTTCAGCTTTCGCGCTTAGGTGGCTGACCCTCATTTGACATAATAGCAACTGGGTCCCGTCTTCCTTGGATTGAACTGTGTCAAGCTACAAGCCTTGACCCACGTGACGTGGTTGTGGCCCATCTCGATCGCTTGCTGAGCATTGTACTTGAAGCAACGGAGGTGAATTATATCCGTATCAGACACCCTGAATGAATACATATGTTTGGCCAGGGCACCACCGCTACCTTCGTAGAAGCAGGTTACCGAAGCGTTACTACGCTCGCATTCGTAGCGCCAGAGATAGTCATACCACGAATTCTCGCGCAGGTTCGAAGCGATATCAATTCCCAGGAAATTGATGCTATTACGGACGAGGAGTTGGCCATTTGGGCGCAACCGGAGGGTACCACATACATCGACGGTCAGTTCTGGTTCAGTTGTGACTCTGGTCCATATTCCAATTAGTCGTCGGTATTCCAGTGCTCGCCAACAAAAAGCCCGTCGAAACGCAAAAGAAAGGGAAGGGCTACAAGGACGCTCAATGGGAAGCAGAAGTCCGGAAGTCTCTTGCGGATAAAAAGAAGAATGCAGGAGTCGCAACACTATCAAAACAGGACCAAGCTCTCGTTCAGGCCCAGCTTCAGAAAGAGGCAGTCATCAGACGACGGGTAGATGGCGTAAAAAGTCGCTTTACGCGAGGACTTCATTTAGTGGATGCCATCGTGAGAGCTCGATCGGAGAAATTACATGCCCATCTGTCGTCTCTCGTCAACATCCTTCTATCTGGTGCCTTTGGAAAAGCTGTCGTACTGATTGGAGAACTGGCTTTCCAGTATTACGTCGTGCGTCATGACCAGTTCAAGGTTGAGTGGCATTGATTCTTTCTTCAGAGGTTATCGGAATGCTGCGCAGCTCGCCTCGAATCCTTCAACAAATGGATTGGAGTTGCCACTCTACGGAGCCTTGAACTATCTGGTGTGCCCGAAGAAATGCGAGCAGAACCTATCAACTGTGAGCGGATGCCTTCAGCTCATGTCAATCCCAAGCTGATATGTCTTGCAGCTCTGTTACTGCGAGTATTACATCGTTTGCGCTTCTTGGGAGAGCAATCTACCTTTGACGTGGCAACATACGCGTACCTCTCCCCATTGCTACAGCAAATCCTACGGAAAGGTGGTATTGGCCTTACGGAGGAGGACGACCCTCTTGAACAAGTGGCGCTGGCTCTCGACATCATCAAATTCCACTGCGGCGAATGTGAGCTGGTCGTGCTGCCTGATGTAATCCGCCTAACTGTGTCGCCATAGTCTCCGACACCGCCTTCCCTCGACAAGACACGCTAGAGACCCTTCTGTCTGTTATTCGCCAGCAGCCCAAACTCTCCAAAGAAGCATCGTCAGCTCTTATCTCTATCGGACAAGCAATACATGACACCACCACTCCCGAAGAACTCAATACTCTTCTTCGAGGGACCCTGCTCCAGGAGGTCTATGTTCGCAACTCGTGTCTACAGACCCTCCAGGTATGTGAATCGACTAGGCGGGCTCTCAAGGTCTGACTCCGCGAAGCCCTTCGATTTGACGGAGCTAGACTGGACACCGGAGTTGTGGATAGCATGTCATGACAATGATGAGCAGAATGCGAGATTGGCAACTCACCTCTGGGAAGACAATGGCCTAGACATCCCTGAGACCTTCTTGGGAGACCTGACACCGTTCCTAGGTAATCTGTTTCGTTTTCGTTGCTATAAAAACACTCATCATGGCAGAGCACGACAATGCCTACGTTAGAAACAGCACTGCGTTGGCTCTTTCGGACGCTGTCGAACATTGGCCGACAACGATCAGCAAAACTCTGTCTGTATTAGAAGAGCTTTACCGGGAGAAGGTGGGAGGGGCGTCTTTTGTTGTTCCATGTACATTCTGACTGGCCCCACAGGCCAAAGTTCTCGCTCCAGAATTTGATCAATATGTAAGTGGACGAATCGATATACCTGGTGCCGGGTATGCGTAGTTCTGACGCACACCTTTTCAGGGGATGGTGATTGCTTCGAGTATCGACCGCACGGACCCGTGGCCAACTCGGACAGCTCTTGCGCGAACATTCGAGCTTTTGGCACCCTACATGACTAGCGGGGATGTCGAACCTTTTATCTGGTTCTTGATTCAAGATGAAGCTCTCGGTGACCGTCACGAAGATGTGCGACGGGGAATGCTTCAGTCAGGCACAGCTGTGATTGACCTCCATGGTTCTATTTGTCTGGCGGGTCTCATCACTATCTTTGAAGATTATCTCGCTCGCTCTCAGCCTGCCGACGAAACCTCGGACTACATCAAGGAAGCTGTAGTTATCTTGTTCGGTCGCCTAGCAAAACACTTGGACCCAAAGGACGCTCGTGTCACAAACATCGTGGAGCGCTTGATTGAAGCACTGAGTACACCTGCGGAGCAAGTCCAGATTGCTGTTTCCGACTGCTTGGCCCCTTTGATCCACAGCATGGGCACATCATCCAGTGATCTTGTCGACCGACTTTTCGATCAGCTCCAGAACGGTCAGAAGTATGCTGCCCGTAGAGGTGCGGCGTATGGACTCGCTGGAATTGTCAAGGGCGCGGGGGTTTCTACTATGAAGGACTTCAAGATCGTTGACCGGCTTCGCTCTGCGACAGAAGATAAAAAGCGATTTGAGCCTAGGCAAGGCGCTATGTTTGCATTCGAAACGTTGTCAAATATCCTACACCGTCTCTTTGAGCCCTATGTCCTACACATATTGCCATTGCTGTTGACATCCTTCGGAGACGCTACTGCCGACGTCCGAGAGGCCACGCATGACGCCGCGCGAGTAATCATGGGTAACCTCTCTGGTTACGGCGTCAAAACCATTATGCCTTCACTTCTGTCGGGCTTGGACGAAAAACAGTGGCGATCGAAGAAAGGATCCATCGAGCTTTTGGGGATGATGGCATACTGTGCCCCCAAACAACTATCTCAATCTCTACCAGTGGTCATTCCTCGCCTCACAGATGTTCTAACCGACTCACATGCCCAAGTTCGAGCTGCTGCGAATAAGAGTCTCAAACAGTTCGGTGAAGTGATCAGCAATCCAGAAATCCAGACTTTGGTCCCGGTCTTCCTCAAAGCGATGGTCGATCCCTCAAAGACGCCGAACGCGCTTTCCGCCCTGCTGAAGACGTCGTTCATGCACCAGATCGACCATTCTTCATTAGCTTTGGTAAGTGTTCATCGCCATTGTTTCCAACCCTTTTCTCACCACTCGAAGGTGGTGCCCATCATCGAAAGGGGCCTGAGAGAGCGAAGTTCAGATACGAAGAAAAAGGCTGCACAAATCGTTGGCAATCTTGCTTCCCTCACTGATACCACAGACTTTGTTCCATATCTTTCTGAGCTCCTTCCTTTAGTCCATGTCGTCCTCGTGGATCCAGTTCCAGAAGCTCGCGCCACGGCTGCAAAATCTCTTGGTACTCTAGTCGAGCGTCTAGGAGAAGTTCATTTCCCTGATCTTGTACCTAACTTGCTTCGCACTCTCAAGACGGACACGTCCGGCGTTGACAGGCAGGGAGCCGCTCAAGGCCTCAGTGAAGTCCTTGCAGGTCTTGGGATGGAGCGTATGGAAGGTCTACTACCAGATATCATCGTGAATGCGCAATCACCCAGAAGCACGGTCCGCGAAGGGTTTATGTCTTTGCTCGTTTTCCTGCCGGCTACATTCGGGACAAGATTCTCTCCACATCTACCAAAAATTATCTCACCAATCCTTAGTGGCCTCGCGGATGTCGAGGACTATGTCAGGGAAGCTGCAATGCGCGCTGGCCGCATGATAGTCACCAATTACTCAAGTAAAGCCATCGATCTGCTGCTTCCTGAACTTGAGCGTGGCATGTTTGATCCTGGTTGGCGCATTCGGGTATGCTTGGTCTATCATTGACACTAACTCTATTGATTGCTGACCCTCTTTTCTCCAGCAATCCTCAATTACGTTGGTCGGAGAGTTGCTGTTTAAAGTCTCGGGAATAAGTGGAAAGGCCGAGATTGAAGACGAAGATGTAGTGGAAGATACAACACTCGCCGAATCCTCGAAGCGTGCCCTTGTTGAAGTCCTGGGTGTAGAACGGCGTGATAGAATATTGTCGGCGCTCTATCTTACCAGACAAGATGCGGTCAACGTTGTTCGGCAGTCTGCTGGCCACATTTGGAAAGCGCTGGTGCACAACACTCCGAGAACAGGTATGGTTTCGGTTGTCACAGGCCAACAACCGTGAATTGACAATTCTCCAGTCAGGGAAATATTGGCACAGCTCATTAGCCAGATTATCGATCTCTTGTCGAATGACGAAGTGGATCAGCAGGAGGTACGCATTGACTCACCGTATGCGCTGCTGATTTTGACCACCAACTGCAGACTGCTGCGCGAACCACAGCGGAACTGTGTCGCAAGTCTGGCGAGAGAATCCTTGGCGAGACTGTTGCAATATTGCGCAGCAAGTCGAGCTCCCCAGATTCCCGCGTCAGAGCAGGGGTTTGCTTGACACTTTCTGAGCTCATGTTAGTCTTGTTACTAAAATTACATACTACAGCTGACAGCTCTGTCCGCCAGGCAAAGCACAGCTGATGCTCAAAGAGAAGATCTAGAAGACGAGATCATTACTATGGTCAGAACATCGCTTGTCGATGATGAGGCCATTGTTCGCTCGGCTGCCGCTCAAGCGTTCGACGTTCTCCAAGAACATATCGGAGCGAAAGCTATCGACCAGACTATACCTACACTCCTTGAAGCTCTTCGACAGCCTGGTCAGAGCTCTGGTACTGCTCTTCAAGCCCTTCGAGAGGTTATGAGCGTGAGTCTCTGATGTCCCCATCGAGATTTCAAATATATGTTAACTCTGAACATAGGTCCGAGCATCAACAGTATTCCCAGTTCTCATCCCTACGCTTACCGCGATTCCTATGACAGTATTCAACGCTCGCGCGCTTGCCTCGCTTGTATCTGTCGCCGGCAGCGCTCTCAGCAAACGGCTTACTGTCATTCTTAACGCTCTAATCAAGGTCATGGAAACTCAGCACCTCGCTGAAGATGAAGAACTACGTGCAGCAGTAAACGAAGCTTTGCAGACCCTGCTCGAATCAATTTGCGACCCCGAAGGCTTGAATACATTGATGTTGCTACTTCTTGGATGGTATGTTACCTTTTCTTGTGACTTTTTGATGCCATCCTTAAACCAAACTGGCAGGGCCAAGAATGACAGCGTCGAGCGCCGTGTCAACGCTTGCAACATCTTCTCCATCTTTTCAGAAGTTACAGAACTCGACTCTTCCTTATACCGGGTAGACTGGATCAGGCAACTCATTTCTTTGTTCGATGACTCTCAGGCCGCAGTGTGCAGTGCTGCCTTGCGCGCGCTCGATGCCTTCGTCAAGTCTATTCCCAAAGATGAGCTTGAGCCTCTGGTTGTTCCCTTGCGTCGCACAATTGAGGGTACTGGCGCGCCAGGAAGATATGTCCCTGGGTTCAGTCTCCCCAAAGGTGTCGCTCCCACTGTGCCAATCATCATCGCAGGTCTCACGACAGGAAGCAATGAGCAGCGCGAGCAAGCTGCTTACGCAATCGCAGATCTCGTCGAGCGTACGGAAGAAAGTGCTATCAAGCCTTTCGTTGTTCCTTTCACCGGTCCTCTCATTCGTGTGGCAACGCAGGCAGCTACTTATCCCCCTGGTGTCAAAGTGGCTATTCTTCAGGCGCTGGCTGTGATGTTGCAGCGCATCCCTCTATTTGTAAAGCCATTCTTCCCACAGCTACAGCGCACGTTTGTCAAGTCGGCAAGCGATCCCTCTAGTTTGGCTGTTCGGATGAAAGCAGCGCATGCCCTTGGTGTTCTCATGCAGAATCAACCAAGAGTGGATCCCGTGGTCACAGAGCTCATCAGCGGATCCAAGAGCAATGACGATA
Organism: Cytidiella melzeri; assembly: GCA_022592445.1. Taxonomy (NCBI): domain Eukaryota; kingdom Fungi; phylum Basidiomycota; class Agaricomycetes; order Polyporales; family Irpicaceae; genus Cytidiella; species Cytidiella melzeri. The sequence continues at coordinate 49,271 of JABYQR010000184.1, read as the reverse complement.
CAATCGCTAGTAGCCTGGTCCTCAGCTTGGCTTACGTTGTTCGAAGTGCGAAGACAAACGTGGGAGAGAATGCCAGGGAGGCCTGTGTCGAGCTAGTTTCCGACGCTTTCAAGGAAGATCACGAAGAGTCATATGTACAAGCAATTGGGGCACTATTTGGGTCATTGTCTATTTACCCAGACCTTCTAAGGCCGATAGTTCAGTGAGTAAATGTGGGAAAGCACACTAACAGATTGATTGACTGCCTTATCTCTTTTAGGAACAGTCTATTGGGTGGCACTCCAGCATCGGCATTGTCATCGCACTGCATTCTTGCCGCGCTCAGCCCTCGAGAAGAAGACGATACCGATACAGCGCCGAATCTGTTTGTGCAACTTGGTGTTGTCCAGAGTATAGCGCAGAAAATCTCGGAAAGTGTATCTAGCGACAGACCGGCTATTTCCCGACCGGCACGGGAGGCCAGGGAACTGATGAAAACCCTCTAAGAGGGACAGTTGCAACTTGGGACATTAGTGAAGCTTGTTTTTATCAGCATTTGTAACCTTACTCAATCACCATCCCGTTGCTGCGATTGACGTTGAGCGTTGAACGCGCTCTGTACGACAAGATACCATGATTCATACGCAATTGCGATTCTTCTTTCAACTTCTGGAGACGTGTCCAAGATTCCAAGCTTCAGTAACGAGCCTCAGAAGAACGCGGCTTTTGATTACCTCATCTTACCGCTATGACTGACGTCCCAGATCTCAACGGTTTCTCTCTCGCTCTAATGTTGCTGAAACATCGAGCAGCGGCAGAACGCACCATTCTGGCAATCATGCAGCCTTCGCAAATCTTATTGCACAAGCCCAGGACGAACACATACAAAGAACCCACTTTAGACTCCTCACATTGTGAACCGAATCTGTTCATGGATGTTCCACGTACTATTGATTTTGCTCTCTGCGGCACGTAGGACCTCGTCGCGATGAACCCATCGAGTGTACTGCAAACACCCACTCGAAGTGGGGTAGCTTCATCATTCCATTTTCCTCCCGGTGAGTCCGCCGATTGGAACTGCCGGCACCAAGATACTTAACGAATGCCAGGGGGAGGACCAGCTGCCCACCTGTGATAATCCAACGGTTCCAGGCTAGCCGAGATGATTTCGTGCTCCTTTGGTCTTGAAGCTCGCAGCATCGACGATTTCGACTGAAGGAGAGGCCTGGCGTAGTGACTGACATCCAGATAACTCTCTATTTGGTTAGAAGTGCGAATGCGATTGGGTTTGAACCAGGGTTGTACTTGCTTCAGCTGTGTGCGACATATGTTTGGACCTTCAAAGAGTGCGATGATGATGGCGCAGTCCTCACTCGTAGTTTTTGGGGGACCACCAGTTTGACGACACATCGACCCAGGCCACGGCCATTGCACCAGAAGATAGCCAGACAAAAGACCGGAATGCCTCCATGACGAGTCTTATATTTGCAAGAGAGCCGAGAGACATATAAGAGAGGTTATACATTATTACACACTATTAATTGGTATTTTACGCAGTTTCACGACATGTCCGATCCTCAATCGGTAACATGGAGCATTTGCATAATCTGCTCAAGGTGTGAATTACCGCCTAACTTCCTGATCTGGTCGTATACCTGTTGTTCCAGTGTCGCCATCACTGCGCGAGTGTAATCAAACGACTTCGTATGGTCCCGCAGATAATTTATTGCGTGGGTTTTCAATGTAGGAGTTGTCGGCCGTTTCTGCAATACATCTATGACAACGTCAGTGATAATTGGCTCGTAAACGCCAGATACATACTGAGTAGTTGTCTATTTGACGTATCCGAACGTACGCCGTGTACGACGGGAAACGAGAATTTGCCCTCCGTGAGATCTTCCGCGAAACCTTTATTTGCACTATACTGACAGGGTTATGTCAGTGCTGGTCTCTGAAATATACGGCGCGGCTGTTTACCTCTGTACTCTGTAGATTCATGTAGTCATCCCGTATTTGATAATATACTCCAAACAAATTGACCAGCGGGACATAGTCCCTGAGGCACTCATCTGAGGCAGAGTATAAGGAAAACGAGTGTTTTGTATGACCTACACGTTCACATTGGTGGTCGCACATGCCATCATGAGCTTCACAGCGACACGAAAAAGGCCTCCCGTCTCTACACAGGACATCGCTGTCAAAAATATTAGATACAATGATATACTGAAGGGCTTACTATTGTTAACCATGGCAATATACTCCTCTTCCGTAGGGCATTGTAGCGAGTCTCGCCACAGTAGTTCAAGGCCTTGACCCCGATGAAGCGACAGAAGCTCCTCTGTCGAGTTCATGAGACTTCAATCAAACATGAGGATATGTGAATCGTGACCGCACCTGTCACAATTCTATCCAGCTCCGTGTTCTTGATAAGCCTTTCTGAGGAGTCTGACTGAGCGGCTTGGGCTTCCACATTCGCCCGGAGTGCAAACAATCGCTGGTAGGCGAGGAAATATACATAGTTGGCGGTGTTGATTGTCTGCGGTATCCCATATATCTTGTGGGAAGCTCCAGTGCTAGTCAACATGCGTCCTAATCAGCGATTAGCTCACTCACCTGGAACTCCTCTCCGAAGTTGAGCGTCGTCTTCAATGTCGTCCACGCTGGGATAGTAAGTAAGAATAATCAGCTGATAGTGGTAGAAAAACACGTACAGAAGACTAGCGTTGTGCAGCATACTGATTACTTGCGAAATAGTAATCAATTTGTCTGAGGGTACTTGAAGCCACGCATTGAATGCTGCGGTCATGTGGCTACGAATATCTTTGCCTGGAACTGAGCTAATGTGTGTGTAAGGCTCAAGTAATGCCTATAAAGGAGGCGCAATGTACTGAGTGCTACACAAAATGACAAGTAGACTAAAGGTTTTTTACCTGTTCATTGCCTACAGACCACTCTGATGCCCTGGCAAGCACCTCTAACACGCTGTAACGCATTTCTTCAGCCATGCTTATGATTTTTGTGTCGAAGACGTTGCGATGGAGAGTGATTGGGAAGCTCAGCTCTTTGACTGAAGCACGTAGCGGCTTTGAGGCAGCGCTTCGTCATGGACTCATGGTGGCACAGAGTAAGCGGCAGCGCTCATAGAGGAGGGCCTCCTTTTCGACGCACGACACTATTGCTGTGGTTTGGGAGAATCAAACTCCTCTCTATATGCTGCCGGATGCCCTACTTCCGGCGTGCTAATACTAGTAATACAACATTGGATTGTCGAACATGAAAAACGAAAGGAGTGCAGCGGCATGGAAAGCCGGCGAAGAAAGGGAAATAGGTTAAAAAGAGCGAACACAAAAAGGCCAAAATATCACATAAATAGTCGTGGAATTTCGTCAGGAAGTGTCCGAGGAAGCACTACGAGGTCCGTAATTCACAACTATGCACCCTTAATTTCTGGGCAGCCGACCGCCAAAGAATGTGTTGCGAATCTGCGTCTGGAGCTGGTGACGCAACGAATTGCGAACGGGCCACGCTGATGTCAAAGGCGACACAGGTGAGAACCGACTCTTTGACTACAACAAAGATGATGTTAGCGCGGTCCTTGGGTCTGACAACGAAAGACTTACGTCTGGTGAATAAATACTGTAGGTGGATTTGGCGCTGATAGGAACGTCTGGCAGTGGCCTGCGAGCACGAGAAGGTTTTTTGATCGGATCCGCAGAGGCAGGATGCCAAAGGGGTGAAGGCTCTGTCGCTGGTGTACGGTACAGGATTTGCTCGAGTGCGCTCAGGGGCGTGAGCTGCTCAGGCCTAGGGTTAAGGTCCGAATCAACATTGCGATCATCAGCGCTGACGCTGGGTATCTTGGATGAGTTGAGCTGTGCTATGAACTGATCGATATCGTCTTTCTGAGAGGCATCTGCGCATTCGTCTTCAGATAACTCCGCGACAGACGACGCTACCGTAGACTGTGAGAGCTTGCGGCCATGGGAATAGAGCGACTCATCGTCAAATATCGGCGAGACGGGCGTGCTGGGGGGACTGTTGGCGCTATCCGGCGACGATGCAGATCGTGATGTCATGCTTGATGCCGCAGTCTTCTTTTCCCAGGTCGTCTGGATGGTAGACAAGCCAGGGTGATGTGGGCTAGAGATGGACATGCTGTACACTGACGGGGTGGAAAGCGCAGGACTGTAAGGGGAGTAGTCCTCGTCAACGTTCAGGGGAATCGGACTGGACTCCAACGTAAAATGGGTGGTTGTGGGAGCCAGGGGGCATGAGGCATCAAAAGGAGTGAATACGAATGATTTCTCGGTCAAGTCCCATTCGGCCGTAAACGTGATAGATGTTTGCGGTGGAGAGGGCGTGGGCATCGGTGAAGGCGGCAAATTGAGGTGCACACCACTGACGAGCCCTCTCCGACGAATTTTCTTCACGTTCTTCCTCACATTCAGCGGAGCGACAGACACAGCTTGAGTGGCCTGAAAGGGACGTGAGAAGGGCAGTATGTGTGGTGTATGCTGAACGACAGACTTACCAGTCTGGACCCAGTTGCCATTGTAGACTCCTCAAGCCTCAGAGACCCGTCCAATTTCTCGAAGCTACTCGACATCTTCCCGAGTGTAGGCGAGTCTATGATGCACCAGGCATTGCCAGTTCCAGACTGGACGGAGCAATCAACGGTGCGCAGGGATCGCGCGGCGATCATATCCAATGAGTTCTGAAAACGATGTTTGACGACAGCAGAAGGAGCCATAGTGAGGAAAGCACGAAAGTGAAAGGGCGGAGAAAATGCGAACAAAAATGAACGAAATGGGGGACCGGAGGGCTAAAGGGAACAGAAGCTGTCGTCTAGCTGAGGCTTTAGAAATAGCAAGACGAAACGCAGTAACATACCTATCAATTGACGAATGATCGACGTCGCTACGTCGGCATTTCTGCCCTTCATGTATCCACCATTCGCTTCTAGCGCCGTCATGGTGCCAATGCTTTGACGTTACAATGACAGAAATTCACGTCTGCGACAGGGCGGCGATGACTGTGTGGCGGCAGCTGTGTTAGTTCGCACACGTCGGCCTGAACAGCAAAGTGCTTGAATCGCCGCTCGCGTCTGATAATCTTGGGAGAACGAAGTTCAACGAAAAGTTTTAAACCAGAGGACCGCATCACGTGATGGCGAAATGGTTAATGATGGCGAAAAGGGAAAACAAAATCGATGACATGTTGCTGAAGACAACATAGATCTCTTGCAGCTTTCCCAGGGTGTCTACGCAACCATGAGGCTTCCAGCGCACCAAGCACGGTCCTGACATCACATCTTGCGCGCCACCCAAGTTTGCCGAAAGGCGCAACAAACATCTTTCAAGCTTGTAGCAACCAGATAGATGTAAATAGCGCACAGCCCCCGTTGGACCGTATCCCCGAGGTGAGAGTGGTGGAAGAATGTGCCGCAGGGAGGCTGGGCACGCTGCAAGAGACGTCAACATCTTGGCTTGATTACGCACGTAGCAGGGCATACCGGGGATCCAAAAGACTGACTCATGTCATATTCTTGATTATTCGTCCTAAGGATAGTTGACCTGTTCCCTCAGCCATTCTGACGACTTCTCCAATAGCGTTCCACGACTGTCTGCTGAGCTCTTCTCCCTTGCGAGCGAATGCTTGTTTGGGTGTGTTTGTAGTTAAGGATTTTGGTATCTGGTATTCTGAAGAGTCAGGACTGAGCTGAGGCTTCCATAATACCTCCGGTCGTTTTGTGTCGATGATCCTGTGAAGGAGGGAGAGGTTTCGAGTCAGTCTGCTAGCCAGCCCGCGGCTGTGCGAGGAGTTGTACAGCAACAACATGGTATTGTCAACTAGTTCAGCTGAGTCATTTTCTTGTCACACACGATGCTGTACTCACTTACCTGTCCGGTCCCATTCATTCAGCCAGGCGCATAAGCTCTGATGCTCTGCTTCATGATTGGAATCATGAAGCTTGCGGTGCTTGATCGCGGCTTCCTGGAAAAACGGTTTCCATTGCCTTCGAAGATGTCTGGTCCCGCGGGGTGAATGTAGAGTCGCGCTAGCAGTAGCCCTCAGGAACAGACGGTAGACGCTCTTGAAGTCTGCGGGCAGTGATGGGCCCGAGGTCATGCTTTGTGCTTGCATATAAGCTATTGATCTATGAAAAGACTGATACACTTTCAAGGGGACAGTGCTCACCGACGTACCGACAACAGTAGGTTACCACTCGTCTCGAACTCGGATGTTGCAGCTGTCAACAATGTACAAGCTTTGTTCTGTTACCAGCGAGTTGACACGGAGAACCTATGGCAAGCAAAGATGATAAGTCAGTACTGATAGCAAGGTTCGAAAGTATGCGTACCTGCCAGTTGCTCAGATGTACAGGCCACGGTCAACACTTGACGTTCATCTCCCAGTCAGCACTAATGAAACTCCGCTAGGTGCGGGCTGATGGCGGCAAACTGCGATTGTGACCCCCGACTCTGCTGAGGGTTCTCGCTCCCGGCAGTGGACAACATGACGGCTGGCTATGAGGGCATGTAAGACAAACAACTCGAGCTTGAACAGGTTGGTCGTTTCAATGATGACGATCGGGTGTTCACGGTGTGCAAAGAGGCTTGCAGATGGCCACCAGTTCGCACAGTTCACCGTGACTCATGACCGTGTCACAATTCGTGACTTCACTCTGTACAGCTTGAAATGAAAGCTATCGAACTTGGCCACTGCACATCCTCTGTTGCACGTCATCTTCTACTCAACGACACGTCTAGTTCTCAGGATCAATGAGGATGGAAAAAAGAAGTTGCCAGGTTGTACTCTGTAGCTATTATAATACACAAAAATGTGGAAGAGGATCATCTTTACCGAAGCCTAACGTGCACTGAACTGAGTTATATATACATGAGGTGATAGTATGAAGAGAAGGAGATTAATAGACGGCGAGAAGGAAATAGATAGAAGTAAGAGGCAGCGGCATAGCATAAGCATAATCAACGAACGGTAGAAAGCGGCATGAAGATGAGACTGGGCACTTGCAAGGAGACCTATCATGGTTGATGACGGGGCCCAGCTGTGAGGAAAGTTCAGTCAGCCATTGTTGGGTGACGGATGATATAGACTCACGGAACGCAAAGACCAGGACTGGCTATATGGCCCTTTCACCCACGATGGACGTACACAGGCATTACGTTGGGATATACTGCTGGGGCCAATACAGGGGGCATGGGCATACCCCAACTTTGTGGCAGCGGCATCATTGCTGACGCAGGGACCATTGCTGGTGGCATCAAACCTGGATATGCTGCATATGGACCCGGGAACGCTACGTAAGGTGGAACGGCAGGGAATTGGCCAGTGAAAACTGGTGGTTTGGGAGGAGCACGGGCGCATGACATTGAAGTCGCTGGTGAAGGCAGAGTGCTAAACTGTGAGGAAGCTGAAGATGGAGTATTGCTGGTGGTATAGACTGTGCTGGTGCTGGATGAACGCTCGTGCTTGCTCTGTTTCTTTGAATGCAACTGCGATGGTGAGCGGCACTGAAACAATCCTTGAACCCAGTCTTCCTGCCCCACGGATCCCGACACCTTTTCGGCACCCTCGACACCCATGATCCCACCCATGATCCACCCATCTTCATCATCAACATCCTTGTCAACAGCAGCAGCAGCATCATTGTCGCCACAGTGCATAGAGCTCATCAAGTGGTGCAAAGAGCTAGCCTCGCCTTTGTTCTTCCTGAGACGACGAGATGGCGCCGATGATCTTAATCGATCTACCAGTTCACGAGTTTTCGAAGATTGCCTCATCGAGCGCGTTGGGGAAGGAGAATCAGCCAAGAGTTCTGACACCATTCTACCTGGTGTTCTCCTGGGCATTGAAGAGCGAGTAGCTGCCTGGGCAGACACCTCGGTGTAGAATCCATGTTCATCTCTTCGGAGCGGCGGCGGCACTGATCGGCTCTTGTTTCGGTTTGCAGACTGGTTGTTTAGGGAAGGGAAGTGAAATTCGTATGTAGGTGATACATACGGAGAATCCGATGAGAATGGAGGAGGAGAGCCGCCTTCTGAGTTGTACGCGGGAACAAAGGACAGTGCTGAGGCGTTCAACTTAGGCTTGGATGGGGACGGTGAGAACACTGAGCCGTCTTGGACGTCGCCTCGGGCCCTCTCGTCGAACAAGGCCTCCGCATACAACTTCTTGTCAGCGTCGGGTGTGGTTGGCAGAGGGTCTGAGTCCGAGTCGAGCGATGTGTCTGAATCAGTGAGGTCAATGGCATCTGGAGAAGTATGGGTGTTGGAGGGTATCTTGCCTGAGAGACTGGCAGAGTCTACGGTCAAAAAGTTGACACCATACTCGGGATCCAAAGCAACTGTGAAGTCGCCTGGGGCAAAGATCCCGCCCAGAAGTCGATCGACGAGTTCTCCCCATTGGGAATGAACACGAGCACTCTCATCCTCGCTCAACTCTCCCAGAAACAAAGGATGATGAGTAGGATAGAAGATAGCGAGACTTGAGTCGAGTTCATACGCTATCCCAACCGCTAATTCATACCGCGTGACAATATCCTCCGCCCCTTGCACCCCTACAAGCGAGTCGCTGAGCTCCACATCTTCATCGAACAGCGGGCAACCAAGCTCCGCAGGGCAGTCCTCTTCACAAGCAAGAAAGTCACAATAGTAAGGAGGCCGCGGGTGTGCTGGGAGCCTTTCGCCTGTCTCCGTCCAGAGATATCGCCTGCGGTAGGTCCAATCGACTTCGTGGAGGAGGACCTTCCAGGAATTGTCGCTGTCCACTACAAGCCCCCCAACATCTTCTCCTTCTCCCGCTTCATCTCGCAAACTGTCAGCAGACATCTGGCTCGACGAGGGGTGAAAGGGAAGTGCAAGCAGGCCACGATGCAAGTCAGAGGAACTCAGGGGCGTAATCCTCGTTGAAACTGGTCATTAAAGCTTGGACAGTCCTATATAAGGGCTACTTTCGAACGTTGTGAAAGAGACAAAGATGTCTGCAGGGAGAAAATAACCAAACTTCAATCACGGTCAATGCGTGGGCAACATGTACACCGCACGTTTCCACAAGGTCACGATGACTTGAGGAGCCAAGCCGGTAGCAGTAGTGGCACACTGCAGCGGTGGTCCGGCACGAAAAGTACGAGGAGATATTGGTTTGAAATGGCTGCAGGTTGTCGTAGACGTTTGGTCGTGTCGTGGTGGTGGTTATTAGCTAAGTACCGGCCATTAGTCATGGGGACCTCGACCAGAATTACCTAAAATGATCATAGCACCCGTAGTAGCATTTTACGCCGAGTGCCTTATTCACGGTAGCAACACGGACACAAACTAACAATAAGTCTTAAAGATAGTCTATGGCCGAGGGTTTTGTGGACAGACATTCATGAGATCCGAATGGCTTTGTACATGGAGGTCGTAGCTGTCGTAGAGTTCGGTGACAATAGCACAATGCCGCGTTACACAGACTCGCAGATGGAATCTTATTATCACCAACGAATTATCAGTTGTGAGCTTTCTTGCCAGAAGGGGACGATTCAGCTTTGAAAGGAGACGCCGCTTTTGCTGACTGCAGGCCCTCGACGAAACGCTTGAAGTCGCTAGCAGGCGAGAGAGGGTAGTTCAGCGACGGCGAACACAGATGCTGTAGCAGCTTCAAGTTCGTTCGAGACCAAGCCAGTCAGCCAACTTTAGACTTCATCTGGAAACAAGCATCTCACCGTCGATGTGCTCTCATCTTTACGATCCCTCGCAAGCTGCATCTTCCTCGGCTTCGGTGGACGCGTCCTTTTGAGCTTCAGAGGGTATTCTCCGGTAGTCGGCGCGGCGACATTGTAAGCTTCCGACATTGATAGGTCTCCAAAGGCAGAGATTGAGAACCCGTCGTCGTTACTCGTAGTATTGATAAAGGAGTCTTCTGGCGATCTTCGATGGCGCGAGCGAGGGATAGCTTGTCCACTGATAGCAGTATTGGAAGGAGCTACATGGCTCTTTGCAGTACGAGCAGATAGCTAAAGGACCGTGTAAGGACCTGTCTGTCCAGCTGGTAGAAATTCTACTTACCGACATCTTAGACAGGGCAGAATTTAAGGAGGGAGGGGCGGACGATCATCCTTGGTTTTATACTGTGGAGATGGTAAGTACTGGTTTAGGCAGAAGAAAGCCACTGAGACAACCATAAAGCAACAATGGAGGCCAATAGACCCGATATATAGGCCGATTGGTTTGGCATGCAGATGGGTTTTGTGACGATGGCAGTTTTGTGTGGCCATGAAGCCCTTTGGTCTAAAGAGGGCTAAGGCCTGAACACGGTCCCGTGACCGCGTCCCATTGACGTCAAAATGAGGCGTCCATGTCGATCGTGCATATCATGCTTAACGACAATGGAATCGATTATGTTGACTTGTGTGAAGAGTGTGCCACATCGCCCCACAACCTAAAGAGCTACTGTGTCAATCATATTATAACAACAACATGCTGTACACATACTATCTATCTCCTAGCATCCTGACTACCGCTAATGTGGGGCTCACCGTTCCCATTCGTGTACAGTTTGGCGTGTGCTTCAAGAAGGCGTTCGACCACTCGAATATTGACTGCTTGAGTTCGTGAAGTGATTCGCTAAGAAAAAATGAGCGTTTTAATACCAATCATGCGCACGAACATACCAGTGCGAAAGTAACTCCTCGATACATCGCCTGATACCAGTCGTCGAATTCCGTGTCCCCTTTCTTGAGCCCGCGATTACGGAGCCACGTAACCGTGGCTTGCTTGATAACCTTTTTTATAACAAATTGTAAGGAGTTGAAACAATGAGAGCGGTAAGCACACGCACGGTTTTATTCGCCTTCTCAAGCTCAGTTGATCCGCGATCCCCATATCCCTCTTTACCTTTACCCTTGTTCTTTACCACTCCGACGGATCCAAAGACATCCATTGAAGAGTGTGAAACAGTCTCCATGGTAGCTAGCGAGGCACTACGAGTTGGAAGAGGCGGAACCTTGAAGATATCCGCTTCTGATTTCTCGCGGGATATCTTTGAGGGTCCACGGAGCATGACCTCTCTCGCCCTCCTGACTTGCTCATCTTCCTCAAGCGATGTTTCTATCCGACCCGGCTTTGCTTTCTTGATCCCGCCCCCAGGAACGAGGGAGGCACCGGACATCTCCCGTTTGCGCTTTGCGCTTTCGCCAAGAGCATACGCAGAGGGTTTACGAGGCGTAGGGTCGTCCGGTCTCGGTAATCGCATAACAGGCGGAGGAGGGGCTGTCAATATACGAGCGGCGTACATTTGCAGTGTTGCAGGGACCGAAGTCGAAGAACATGGAAGGGACTGTTCGCTGGAATCCTGCGAGGGAACGAGCTGGCCGTATATGAGGAAGTCAGGTGTGTCGGGGTCGCCTATAAAGCGTCAGTATGCCTAAGCAAATGCTCAAGATTGTCGCGCACTGTTCTCTGTAAGGCTAACTCGTACGCCAACATGCGTGCGCTTTTCTTCGCTGATTATTGCGTCTAAGCAGAGAATGTTCTGGAAGTACAGTCGACTCAAGATCGAGTTGGGATGAATATAACTGGTCAAGATATGGCCGTAAGTAACACCATGACGAGTATAAGCTAAATCACAGACACGCTGACGTTTGTCTTTGAGTCCAGCCACACGTCCTGCAATCTTTCTGTGCCTAACAAGTGCAAGCTAGGACGGCCGCGCATAGATTCGAGTACCAGAGCTAAAGAGTTGGTGAACAGGTCCGCAGCGGGACTTCCTTGAAGATTTGGACGCGTTTCCGCGACGAAACTGATTCCATCGAGAAGTAAATAAGAATCCGGTAGAGAAAGTGCTCCACGATACAAAAGGCGATGCTGGACGGCAGTGTATGCGGAGGATTTTGGTGTCTGAGGAAGTGTTGGTAGCGCTTGAGTAGACCCTAGCATTGCAAACTTTAGCAATAGGTCGCAGAAGGTTCAACGCAAGTGTGTGGTCGCGTCGAACGGGCGTTCGAGCGTCAGCGCTTAATCATTCACGTGACCGGGGAACGGTGGCTTGACGTGTCGACTCTGTCGAGTTAGCGGCGAAGATTCTCACAATTGGCCTCCACGTCGACTACGACGACCACGACAGCTCTTACCAGTGCTTGAACCTCGCCTGTGTCTGACTCTTTAACCCTGCGGCAGTAAATACAGCCTACTAGAGGATGAGAGCTGCCAGCTCTTTACTGCTCTTGGCAGCTCTCCCTGCCGTCCTCGCAGTGAAGACGGAGGACTTCAAGACATGCTCACAAGCAGCATTCTGTAGGAGAGGGCGTGCTCTTGCCGAACGCGCTAGCCAGAATCCCAACTGGAAGTCGCCATATACCGTGGACGCTAGCTCTGTCGCCATTTCCGCTGATCAAGCGTCCTTCACCGCAGCGGTAAAGTCTTCGCTGTACCCAGAGATCAAGTTTGGTCTGGATGTGAAGGTGCACGACGACGGAGTTGTTCGGGTGAGAATGGATGAAATCGATGGGTTGAGGAAGCGTTACGATGAAGCAGCGTCCTGGGCTCTCATTGCAGAGCCGAAGACAAGCCGTAACATCCAGTGGACTGTCGGGGAGGAGGACGTGAAGGCTTCTATAGACTCGAACCTCAAGATCGAGGTTGTCGTCGCGTTTGAGCCGTTGAAAGTAGTATTGTACCGTGAAGGCAAGGAGCAGGTTGTTCTCAACGGACTTGGCCTCCTGCATATGGAGCATTTCCGCTCCAAGGACGAGCCACAACCGGTGGAGGACACTACAGGCGATGCGCAGATTGTCATGCAGAGTCCCAATCCTCGAGCGTGGTTTGAAGGAGAGACTCAAGACGGATATTGGGAGGAAACCTGGAAGTCATGGACAGACTCAAAGCCCAAAGGTGGGTACTGCGTCTGAAATTTTGAGATTTCTCACTGACAGAAATCATCAGGCCCAGAGTCTCTTTCGCTGGACATCAGCTTTCCCAACCACGGTCATGTCTATGGGATACCACAACACGCTACGCGGCTGTCCCTGCCAACAACTTCCGGAGAGAACGCTTATTATAGCGAACCTTATCGGCTTTGGAACTCGGACGTGTTCGAATATCTGGCGGATTCGACAATGTCACTCTACGGCTCTATCCCTGTGATGTACGCCCACTCAGCAGATTCCACCGTCGGCATTTTCAACGCAATCGCTTCAGACACCTTTATCGACATCGCACACCCTGATTCCAAATCTTCATTCACTCACTGGGTATCTGAGTCGGGCATCCTGGACATCTTCATCCTTCCTGGTCCAACTCCCACAGATATTTTCAAACAGTATAGTGCCCTTATCGGAACACCTGCACTTCCCGCCCACTGGGCACTTGCGTATCACCAGTGCCGTTGGAACTACGTGAGCTCTGACGATGTTCGCGGTGTGCAGAAGCGCTTTGACGAGGAGGACATTCCGGTGGACGTGTTCTGGTTGGATATCGAGTACTCTGAGGAGCACAAATACTTCATGTGGGATAAGAAGACCTTCCCGGATCCTGTGGAAATGACCAATGACGTCGCCGCAAATGCTCGCAAGGTCTGTTCCACCGCCGCATCCGGACGTACTACGTGCTAATGAAAGAGCCTAGATGGTCGTGATCGTGGATCCTCATCTCAAACGAGTGCAATCTTATCCCGTATACAAGGAAGCCACTGAGCTTGACGTTCTCTCCAAGACCAAGGATGGGAGGGAGTACGAGGGCTGGTGCTGGAGTGGCAGCAGCGCGTGGGTAGACTTCTTCAACCCGAAGAGCTGGGATTGGTGGAAGACCTTGTTTAAAACTGTCCAGCCTGAAAGCGATAAGTTCGCATGGACTGATAGTACTAATGATGTCTACATCTGGAATGATATGAATGAGGTGAGGTGTTTTATCACAGGTTCTTTGTAACCCCATTAACGCTCCTCTGCAGCCTTCTATCTTTAACGGTCCTGAGATCAGTATGCCACGTGATAATATTCATTATGGAGGGTGGGAGCACCGCGATGTTCACAACATCAATGGCATGCTCTTTGTGAGTCTGATTGTCAACAAGTTAAATCGTGAAAACTAACGTCTATTTCAGTCTAACCAGACCTGGCAAGCCCTGAGGACTCGTACAGATCCTGCGCGACGGCCATTCGTCCTTACTCGCTCGTTCTATGCCGGATCGCAGCGTTTTGGGGCGATGTGGACAGGCGATAACCTTGGTACATGGGAACACATGGCTGTCGGGATCAAAATGGTCTTGGCCAACAATCTTGCAGGTTTCTCCTTCTCAGGCTGTAAGTGATTCAGTCTGCTTACCTCCATGAAGGTCTAATTTATATATGCTCGTAGCTGACGTCGGAGGTTTCTTCGGCAACCCGGACCCGGAGATGTTGACTAGATGGTATCAGGTCGGAGTCTTCTCACCTTTCTTCCGAGCACACGCACACATCGACACTAAGCGACGCGAACCATACCTTCTCGCTGAACCGTATAAGAGCATCGTGAAGGATGTCATACGGTTCCGCTACAATCTGCTGCCTGTTTGGTATACAGCGTTCCGAGAAGCTAGTACAACTGGTTTGCCCGTAGTGAGGTGAGTTTCTCGATGATCACAAGTAACGTATGTAGGCTTCCGCTGAGTTTTGACAGGCCTCACTTTGTGGTTTTCCCGAAAGACGAAGCCGGCTTCGCCATTGACGACCAATTCTTTGTCGGAAGCTCAGGCCTGCTAGTCAAGCCTGTCACAGAGAAGGGCGCTACGCAGGCCACAGTTTATCTACCAGGAGACCAGGTATTTGATTGTCATCTCACGGAGAGCGGTCAGGTTACTGATGTCCGCAGCCATGGTACGACTACTTCTCCAGCTACATCTTTGGAGCCACTCCTACAGGCAGGACTGTCACTGTGGCCGCGGAGCTCCATCAGTTGCCTCTCTTTATTCGCGGCGGTTCTATAATTGCTACCAAGGAACGCTTCCGCCGGTCATCGCCTCTGATGAAGTTCGATCCGTACACTCTCCGCATCGCGCTTGACCATGACCACTCTGCGAAAGGAGAGCTGTACATCGACGACGGAGAAACTTTCTCGCACGAAAAGGGCGAGTTTGTCTGGCGCGCGTTGAAGGCAGAGAAGCAAGGCAGAACAATCAAATTGTCGAGTCAAGATCTGGCCAGCAGCAACCTTTCGGGAGCGGTTGATGGAGTGGCACTCACTAATTACAATGGCGCCAACCCTTTCGCCAGCACTATCGGATCGGTGCGAGTGGAAGAGATCCTCGTGTTGGGCCTGGAGAGCAAACCTGTGCGGGTATCTGCTGCGGAAGATCTGGAGTGGGATTATTATCCTGGAGTGGCGGCATCGACGAAGACGGACGGCACTGCGAGCATGCTCTTCATCAAGAATCCAGTACCCAGCATCGCCAAAGACTGGGAAATATCCATTCATCTGTAATTGCGTATCAGAGTTCAATATCATTATTTCCGCTTCTCTCAGCACCTGTGGCCATGGAGTTTCACAATTCACCAAGCGCCAATATCGGGACCTTGAGGCGACCTCGTGTCTTTGCTCGAGACAACCATTCCTGCAGATCACACATTGTTCCCCTTGCGCACAACGAAACAGAGGATATCAACTTTTTGGTAATGAATCTCGATATATTTGCATGATTAAGACACTAAACCACAGGTCCACCCATGTATCTGGCGGTAATTCCGGTGAGGATCGGTTCGTCTTCTAGCACGCGTTTTATTAGGATACCTATTGTCATCACCGCATCGTTTGGCCATGACCACTGCTGGTTGGGTAGTCACGAGCAGGGAATGGCCAAGGATAACGTGCAGTATTTAACGGTGAGTTCTTCTGGACACTTCTACCACCATCTTTCGACGCATTTCAACTTCTAGAAGTCCATAGGATGTACGTCACGAGCTCGTACAAGCTATCGTCCGAGCAACGAAACAAGGTAATCATCATTCGCGTGCAATTACTGCCGTTGTTTCAATGAGTCTTTCTTTCAAACAGATCTCTGCTGTTAAGTCTCGTCGGCCGGTCAAAAGAAAGCCACCCCCTCCTTATATCGACATCCTTCCTCCCTTCAGCCCCATTACCTCCGTCATCTTTGACAACGACTCCACGGAGACATATGGTATTCAGCCGGACGAGTCAGATCCCCCTCTGGAGGTGGCTCGTACGGCCGAATCCCCGCTCGCCACCTTTGCCAGTATCGAGAGGCGTCGCTCGTCGGTATCCACAGAAGCCACGGCTCATAACAGCGTGTCTTTTGAAGAGACCCTCGTGAGCACCGAACAGACGGCGTTCGAGGAAGCGACACCAGCCCGGGGGCGCATCTCTACGCTGGATAGTGTTCATCTGGACTGGGAAAACGCCTACCGCCGTTTGAATGGCGAAGGGAGGCTTGAAGCTCTCGATGATACTCTCTCAGCGCTACATGAGGGTGTCATCGACTCGCACACGGAAATCACTGTCGAAACTTGTTCGGCCACGCCCACTAGCGAGCAATCTGGGTCGCTAGTCAGAAGACGTGCAGAGACAGCCAGGTCGCACACACCCTCTGCCTGGACGTACGCATTCTACGGCTTCACAGAGAGCAAGTCTGAGTCCGAGACCCCGCGACAGAAGAAGCGGTACGGCAGGAACCTTTCCAGCTTGCAGAGACGGGGTTACTAGCTAGTCGCGGACGTGGCCACTATACCTAGTGTTTAGTCAACCATGTTGTTTCTCTTTGGATATCGACAGTACGATGCTCTAACGATTTCGGTAAGGGTCAGAGTTCAGTTTCTTCGCTCATACGCATGATAAACTTGCTGTAGGCCTGTACCAAGATCGTAAGGTCGCATTGCCCTTCGTTACAGTATCTAGCACGCCTCACGTTCCTTCAGAAACTTATGGTTATTGGCATAATGGTTTCAGAGCCATTGATGTATTGATATTCTTGATACTTGCCAACATATGCAGCTCTTCTTTCGTGATACAACCAACTGCGAAAAACAATGTCCATCGCAGTTAATTGTATCACGAATAAGTTCATTGCTCGGGGTGCATTCCTGGAGGTCAATTGTCTCGAAATGACCGAGCACGCGTCCCTGGGTAAAGTCTTCCTTCGCAGCTGTATAGATAAGCCTGGAACAAACTTAGGACGCAAGATAAGAGCGTACTACACACGTCTGCATCGCGTAATCTGCGCAACCTCGCTGCGGCACACGTTGAGGGTGTGAGTGCGTTAAGAACTTGCGAGGAACTTGCGACAGGAGTTTGAGGAAACTTTCCTCAATGTGGCGGGCCGTGCCCTTCCGCACGCCACCAGCTGACCGCCACACTAGTGCTCTGGAACAAGATCAGATATGGAACATGGGCAAACAGGGGTTGAACACGGTGCAGCACGGAGGAAGAGGCTGGTTAAATACCTGACACAGGAGTTCGCAATCTCCCCGGGTCCTCGCTGTATATCCTCGTCAATAACAAGGCCCGCATTTGCTGAGGATGGGAGAAATCATACCTGCCACTCAGCCTGACTCAGGCAAACCCAACGACAATCCTTCTAAACACTTCATAATCGACCTCACCCACCCCCTAGTCTCCCTCGAGGTGCCTGCTTGCGACGGACATGCAACATATGCTGCACACTGTATATCCCATATCTCACGCGGGGATGCGGCAACGTTCCATAGCCTCACTATCGGTACACATACCGGAACGCATATCGACGCGCCATATCATTTCGACAAAGACGGCGTCACAGTCGATAAACTGGACTTGTCCCTACTGACCGCCGCTCCTGCGATCGTAGCCGACCTGACGCTGAAGAAGGCGCACGAGCCGATAACGTGGAAGGACATGGAGAAGTACGAGAGCACGCTGAGAGAGGGCGTTGTGTTGTTGTTGTGCACGGGTTGGTCAAGGAAATGGGGGGACTCGAGCTATAGGGAGCATCCGTTCCTCGAGGTTGAGGCGGCGAAGAAAATTATGGAGAAGGGCGTGAAGGTCATTGGTGTAGAGACGTTGAGTCCAGATGAGATTACAGAGGAAGGGGATACTGGTCTCGTACACAAGGTGTTCCTGAGGGATGGAGGGATCATCGTGGAGAACTTGAGAGGGTTGGAGAGACTCTTGGAAGTAGACGTTCCAGGCAGATTGCGTGTCAGCTTGTTGCCGTTGAGACTCGTAGACTGCGACGGAAGTCCCATACGAGCTGTAGCGTGGCAGGAAGGACCATGATGTCGATAATACTTGTAGCTGTAAATCTGTGCAGAGCAGTCTGCTGCTCGTTTCGCCTGCAGTTCTGATGCAATTCGATGTGCTGAGACTTGCGCAGAACAGCTTAACCGACGTGGTGTATGGGCCAGGTCGATAAATGGTCACGCTGCGGGATGCGTGCAAGTTCACTGCCCTTTATGTGTAGACGACGAACCGTCAAACATCTCTGCGAGTTGTCAGTTCAAGACATATGCATAAGCTGGCTTTGTACAGACCTACAGGTGAAAGCCTCAGTGGTCAAATTTTTTGCCAGCTCCTAATGGTCACCGCAGTGGTAGAGCGTTTCAACAGCGCAGGGACTATTGTTGGGACGTCACTTGGATGTGTGACACAAGGCGCATCAGGCGCATCAGTCACTGTACGCTGCATCGAAACTGAAGAGTTCTAGTCTTTGCTCGACGGTCATCATGACTGAGATTGTTGACCTATCTTACCAACTCAATGCCCAAACTCAAATATATCCCGGAGATCCAGAATTCAGCTCGTGTCCACACCTCACACTCTCTACAGACGGTATTCGTGTCCAGCGAATTAGCCTTGGCTCTCATACCGGAACCCACATCGACGCACCTGCTCATTTCGTCGAGGACGGACAAACCGTTGACGATATTCCGCTGAGCAGTCTCATTGGGCCTGCCGTGGTAGTTGATCTCACGGAAAGTGGGCGAGGGAGAGACTTGCAGAAGAGAGAGATCATCCAAGTGGACGACTTGCTACCTTACGGAACTCGGATGAGACGCCTCACTGAAGCGGGGGAGTCCGTTATCCTCCTCTTGCGGACGGGGTGGTCGAAGTACTGGGGAACAGAGGGCTATGTTGACCACCCTTTCCTATCCCCAGACGCAGCGCAGTGGTTGGTTGACATTGGGATTCGAGTTCTGGGCATCGACGCATTCAGTCCAGACGAGACCATGCTTGTTCATCTTGAAGGAACTCCTGAAACGACATTTGAGGTCCACAAGATTATCCTTGGTGCGGGCGCGATTATTGCGGAGAATTTGACGAACCTGGACGTGATCCAGGATGGCGAGTGGACTGTTAGCCTACTCCCACTCAAGCTAGAGGGAAGCGACGGCTCACCTGTCAGAGCATGTGCATGGAGGAGAGGGTAGTACTGGTATGTTGTAGACATTTCATCCAACATTACCGGTAGCTGATCACAAACCTCCTAGCAGCGTGATGGTAAAGGGACGCGCATACCAGGCACAGCTCGCACTCTACAGGTTGCTACAAGTTCTCTTCTCTTCTTTGCTCAACCCACAGTACTGCCTAGCAGACTTCGTCAACTGGCACGCATAGTGCGAATACGTTACAGCAGCATATACTAGACGCCGACGGATCACGCACAATCGACACAGCCTGGCAGCGGGCGCCGATCTTCGACCAGGACTACCATGTCGCAAAACTTCCCTACGGAGCTGTGGGCTCATATCTTTTTGATGGCTTGTGTCGATGGCGGTCGCTCAGCCTGCTCGATCACGCAGGTATCGCATTACTTCCGCTCCATAATGCTACCTTTCCAACTGCATAACGTGGCGTTGATTGGACCAGCAAAGATAGCTCAGTTTGCCAAAGTACTGCATGACAGAGAGCAAACACCCGCTTTTCGTCGCGTGCGCCATCTGTTTCTTTCGAATTCGTGTGGTGCAGGCAAGAACCCAACCTTTAGCAAGGAGGGATACGAGGCCGCGATCCGATATATTCTTGCCACCACAGCTCCGGACCTACTCACGCTGACGAACACTTTGCCGCAAGGGAAGGTCGGATTCGATAATGTCCTCTACGTTCCATTCCCAAAGCTGCGTGAGCTTACTATCCATGGCCCCTTCCTCTCCCCGACGCATGCCGAAGTTGTACATTTACAGCTTCAACCCGCCCTTCCTGCGCTTGAATATCTCCACATTCTCTCTGCCCCTGAAAACTCCTACGTCTATACCTGCCGCGGCCTGTCCCTTAAATACATCCGGTTCTCAACCCTGGTGATGGTCACTCCAGATTTCTACAACGCTCTATCCAATGTGTTACAGACCGATAGCGCAGATGAGGGACACAACGTCTCTCAGCGGCCATCCTCGCCATTCAACCTCCCCCGTGGTATCAGTAAAATCCTCATTGACACAAGTATAGGCCTGTCGCGATTTAGGCACATTCTCGAGCGCGCCCGTCGCCGTTCCTTGATGACCGCACTCGAAAGCCTTGAAAGACAGGGAAGGCTCGTGTTCTTAGACCAGCCCGTCTACGGACAGCTTGCGGGTATTGAACGGGAGGACTGGTTGGACCGGATCCATGGCGGGCCAGGTTGCTGGTTGCAGCATTTGTGAGTAGCATGTTCTCTATTTTGATGGCTTCATCGCCGACACTTAGGCTACCCTATACTCTCAGATGACCAATACGCGTGTTATGGTCTGCCTCATCTGCAACTATATCCCATAGTCAAAGCTCACGCTTCTAGGAACATGAGGCAGGAGATGGCTTTAAGTTAGACAAAGGTTATGTGCTTGAATCGTATCTTTTCTGCACCGCGGTTGAGCATGAATAGTATAAATTTGTAATACGACAAACTTTCAATTATTTATGACGGCTGTATTCTGTATATTTGTTCGCGCGGCGTTGGAATGCCGAGTAGCTCATACATCAAACCAATTATACTATCCACAGAATGTATTTGAAATGTGTTTGTTACTACTGGGATGTACCCCATGTCTACAAACTGTCAACTACCTTCGATGAAGACTCCTCAGGTACATGGCCACCACGTACGCTTCAATCCTGTTGACAGAAAATAGCCACATCTGGTCAGCATTTGTCCCTCCGGACGTGGCCATGTACTTCGAATACCTTTGTTTCACCATCATCTTGACCCCCTCGCTCACGAAACCTTTGGTGATCTGTGCTTCCAGTCCCTGGTACAGCCCACGAACGCCCTCCTTTCGGATAGTCTTATTCCAAATCCGTAACATGTCTTCTTTGTCCTCCTCGCTCCCGCTCTGCTTCAAGCTCTTGTTGTGTACCTGCAACCTTGTCTTTGCGAGGATGAGTGGGTAGAGCAGCGTCGTCGCAGCTGCACTGGAACACGCAGCCCCTAGGAACGCGGAGCCGGCACTTGTTGTCCCAAGCGATGTTTGCTTGTGTGGGTTCCGTATAGAGCTGAGTCGCTGGAATAGTTGGAAGAGAAAAAGGGTTATTGCGGGGTTGAGAGATAGTGGTATGGTTGTTGTGAATCCTTCACACAAAGCTTCAGTCCAAGACCAGAACTTTTTGGTCAGATGTTAGGATATTGGTGACGATCCACCTCCCCAGAACCCTTCCAGCCCTTGCTCCTCGTATATCCTCTTCACGGTGCTCATCACCCCCCGCGGCACACCTTGCTTCTCGGGTTCGTCCGCGCTCCCTTTCTCTGCATTTAGATCGCCCTCCTCATCTTCTCCTTCTGTTTCCGTCTGGAGTCGTACGGTGATTACGCTCAGGGGCTGGGATATTGCCCTGCTAGCCACGCCTGCGAGAAATCCGATTCCGAGCTCCTCTGTGGCGCTCAAAAGAACGGAGGCTGCCTTGCCTTTGATGCGCGGAGGCGGGGGTTTACGTCGGACGAGAATTGCGCGAAGGAAGCTGTAGAAGTAGAAATATAGAAAGCTATCAATAAAAGTACAATCAGCTATGCGGTGTTGAAAGTGAGGTATCAATCGTATCACTTTGAGAGCAAAGTCGCGGCGGTGTCAGTATTCAGGCCGTCGTACAACCCGCTCCAGCCTTCGGCGCGAATAATGTGGCGAAGTGCGAGGATAATCCCACTAAAACCTGAGCAAATAGGTGAACATTCTTCGGTTGTTTGCAAGTAGGTACACCATGTGCTTGCCTCTAAGCTTCCTCGATGAAGTCGTCTGCAGCCTGGTGGCAATCAAATCCAGTGGGTACACGATGGCATTGGCGGTCGCACTGCCGATTGACCCAGAAAATGCCTGGACTAGTGGTGGCAATGTGGAAGTCATTGCTGAGGTATGTTTACAAGGATATGAATGGCCTGTGCGTGGTACTAGTAGAACACTCCGGCTGTCTTTTCAAACAGGCCAAGGGCCAAGGCCCAAGGGTAGGGGAAGCGACGTCATAAGAGAGCCGGTCCGGATAAGCCGGTCAGTGCGAGCGATACTTCCCTCTCAATGAGGAAAGCGTTCAAGTTCAGTTATCGCGACCTAGACGTTCATCTGCGTCGCCTTATCCACATCCCCCCTTCCCTCTTTCCGATTTCTGACAGCCTTGTGATTTCCGAGTCACAATTCGGAAGTACAATTCAATCCGTCCAATATTTGTCGCCAGTAACTACGCTCAGATTGGAACTTCGGAGCAGAACTCTGACAGAGTCTGACAGGAACAAAATCCGTGACCTTGTAAAAGCTTGAAAGATATTAAAACGCACCCCAGAAGTGCACGACCATTCATACACACATAGATACACCCGTCTCATTGAAGTCGAGATACCAGCGCCCATGAGTAGTGACTACTATCATACTGGTAGGGGTTTGTCTCACCGCTTCACACTATTTCGAACTTAAAGCGTACTGTAGTAAGCAAAGCTTTAAATTAGTACTGTCTTAGTACCATGTCACCACGGACAAGCTATCCACGCACTGCGCAAGTTGTCAGGCCTCCCACGCTCAATCGACCTCTGCTGCACGCGAATGAGCGAATGGGCGATCCATATATTAATTTAGGGCAGTAATATAAACAAATTATGTCATCTATGGATGCGAATGATAGCTTCATACGAGATCTCCGCAACAGGCACGAAGGAATTGCCGCGCGAGATGTGCTGCCGAGTGCAGTGTACATGTGGCCACGAGAGAACCTCGGAGCTGAGTCCAAGACAAGCCCGATCACCGTGGACGCACATCCATTCGTGTGAAGCAATGGTGATATCCGTGGGCCGAAGTGGAAGGGGAGCATTCGCTCGTCTGAACAAATTCAGGAAGCGGCCGAGGTAACGCCACCACTACCGCGACTCCCAGCTCACCAATCGAAGGCGATGGGTGCGCAGCAAGCTCAACAAACTCTGTAGTCTCGGCCAAGCCAGACCACTTTCGCGAAACGAGCTTAAGAGCTCGAGATGTCGAATGATGTGTATGCCGAGCACCAAGAGCCAGTGGTCTTTCATGAACTTCCAAGTGCTGATTGAAGGTCAATGATATGGCATAAATAGGCTATACCATACGGTGCCAAATTTAGCGAGGGTTTGAGAGAAAGATCAAGTTGGTACACACCATAATCTCATGCCAAGGGGCATCCCCGCTTTGCGTTAACTTCTCTAAGCCCACTTCTGGGCTTAGCATGATACGCAGACGTCACGACGCGGTCGAGTCTTGGAGATGGGACATCGACTACAACTGCGGAAGGGGCTTCTGGATTACGTCGATTCCGAGGGTGAGACCTCATTCGACTTATAACCACCGTGCTGAAGAGAAGAAGTGGTAATCCAACCAATATAATGGCGACTACGATGCCTTCTCCATTCAACAACTTGTGTGAGGCGGGTGCGTTAGTGGTATTGCCAGTGGGCGACGACCATGAGTGAAGAACCAATGTAAGGCTAGTGAGATCTTCATAACGAGAGGTTGACGAGTTCGACGTCAAAGACTCAGCTAGAGGAGAAGATAGATCGCAGGGTCATCAGGCGGCGCAACTCCTCTGCCTGGTCCTGTTCATGTATCAAGTATCAGTACGGGCGACAATTGGTAGCTTGTTACGGATGGTCCGCGCAGCACGCGCTGCGCCTATGTAGCAATGCTGAGCTTTCACCTAGTTGAGAAGGGGGTCCCTACTCCTCGAAGAAAGCAGCGCCATCGACTGGATCACAGCCGCTGCTGATATCCGAGTCGCTGAGAGGATGCGATGTGTTCGCTGGCACGGCATCATTTGCCAATTCTTTCAAGGGATGTCTAGGTGTTCTGACCCAGCGAAAGGGTGAGTGAAAGCCATGGGTGGTTGGAAAAGGAGGATTATATGTATATACCTGTCATAAAGCTTGAGGTTGTTCGAGTGACCATCATGGCATATTGCGTACATGAGCGTGGGAATTGACCCGCCTCGGACAAGGCATGTGTTTATGACGCGCCGGAGCTTGGCGCATCGCGCTTGGGGAACCCTCACGAGTTATCAGGCTTCACTTACCTTGTTCTTGTACGACGACGCGCTACGGCAGCGACTAGCAATAGCTTGCACTACACTTGTCTCAAGAAAAGCTATGGCTGCTGTAGCACACGGAATCCGCACACTCGGCGTGCTGGGCGCTGGCCAAATGGGTGAGTGACCCTCCAATTTACCAGGTCGTTGTACAATCGTAACATGCAACCTTAGGACTTGGGATTGCCTACGTGTCTGCCTTACGTGCAAAAATACCAGTTCAACTGCACGACCGTTCTCCGTTGCAGATACAGAAAGGGTTGAGTCTCATGGACAAGCTCCTTGAGAAGGACGTCGGAAAGGTACGACCCCTGGTGGATGTTTCCTGCTAGTACTGGAACATTGCAATAGGGCAAGATTTCTAGCGAAGAAGCTAAGGAAGCCCGTGAACGTGTCAGCGTTGTCTCTCCGGACAAAGGTCTTGCTGGCATTCGGGACGTGGATATGGTAGTGGAGGTGAGTGAGAGCAAATGTGGGATTCTAAAACGTGTCAAATTCACATTTCGCACCAGGCAGTGTCAGAGTCTCTCTCTTTGAAGGAAGCCATCTTTCGCAACTTATCAGCCGAACTTCCTGCCTCAACAATTCTGGCAAGCAACACATCCTCGATCAGTATTACCAAGATAGCTGCCGCCACGGTCCCAGAGGGACACTCAGCGTCAAGTGAGGAGGGACAACGGAGTGCAAGTCGTGTCGTTGGTATGCCCCGTTGAAGCTCGATCGTGTTGCTCTCAGCTGATCACGAAGACAGGCCTTCACTTCTTCAATCCCGTCCCCGTGATGGTAAGCTATGCTCTTTGTTTGTTTAACGAATGCCAGCACACAAGTCATCTCCGCTTCGCATATTATTATCTCTACATGGTGCCGTTCAGCAGCAAGTCATTCATGCAGCGGCTCACTGCTCCTTTCGCCGTTTTTCGGCTCGATCTTAATGTTTTGGTGGATCAAATAATAGCCATGCACAACTGTAGGCGCACGCCTGTCCCTGCACCTCAGCGCGCAGCTTTTGACCACAATTTGGCATATCAAAGCCCTTGGGAGCGTGTTCTGATGCCTCGTCCAACCTCGCGTTTCGCCACAACGACACTGGACCTCGCGAGGCGCCAGCTAATTGCTTCTTTCCCCGTTGATGTGCTGGAAGGATTGGAGCTAAACTTGCGCTGTTTACATGCTTTAGAAACTCGTGGAGCTCATTTCGGGCCTGCAAACGTCACAAGAGACCATAGAGCGAGCCAAAGGATTTGCGATCGCCTGTGGAAAAGGTAAGCAAATGCAACTTAGTACGGTCGAGTCATACAAGTCGTCATTTGCATTATGGCTGGATTTCGATGGATAGCCACTCATCAGGAATTTTTGGCATGCAGAGGTCACCTCGTCACAAGACGTGCCAGGTTTTGTCAGCAACGCACTCCTTATGCCTTTCATTAACGAGGTGCGTTTTCTGCCGGCTAAATACCCTCAGACCGCACGTTTACACATGACACCAAACCGCCTGTTCAGGCAATCATGTGTCTAGAAAAGGTATGTGAACCAAGACTTGCGTCAAGCCGAAATCACAGTCATCCTGTTTCATGTTTGCTGTAGGGCGTTGCGTCTCGCGATGACATTGACAAGACACTGAAGCTAGGGATGAACCATCCTATGGGACCTTTGCAATTAGGTCCGTTCTACTACTCACCTCGCGCTCCGCTTGAGATCTGCAGCTGACCCTGGTTCTGACGAACGTTCTCAGCGGATTTGTGAGTGCTTGAAATTTTGCTGCATGGCATGCTCACCCAGTTCAATTTCCGTCTTGCGGCATCTAGCATCGGCTTAGATACATGTCTTGCCATTCAACAAACACTATACACCGGCACTGGGGATTCCAAGTACCGTCCGAGCATTTTACTGGAGCGGATGGTCGACGCTCAATGGCTAGGAAAGAAGAGTGGAAAGGGCTTCTACGATTACAAGTCATAGAGCACTGACCTGAAGACAGTCGCCAAAAATGACATCGTTGGCCCCACGTTGTCTGCCGGCCATACGTCTTGACACTCGCATGAATATACCGTACCGAATTGCCAGCATTCAACGAATGTGAATGTACGTAATTCTTCCAGCTGCAATGCCCAAGCGCTGTACACAGCGCCAGCTGTTCCTGTGCAGCAACGCACGAAAGCGTTTAGCAATGCATCACGATCTTCAAACGGGTTCTACCCGTCCGCCCAATCTCTCGATCGCAGCGGCCCTCGATCGATTCGGAAAGGTCATAGCCAGGCCAGTAGCTCCTTCCTGGCTTAGCACGTCTCAACTTTCCCATCAGAACAGGGAAATGCAGTGGATGTCTTCGTGGCATAAAACGACACCGTCAACACGATGCCGCCATGCGGCTGACCGTTTGAGTTTTCTCAGCGACGCGCCCGACTGGATGACTGTTGGCTCCGACCAGACTTAACGGAGACTAGTCACCCATGAGTTCCAGGGAATGCAAGCAAACTCGCTTGAAATCTTTACTCACAGAAAGCTCGGTCGTATTACCGGCAGTGTTGAGGCCATGCTGTGGGCAATGCTCTCGTACATGAGGCGGCCCGGCTCGATGGGTCTCGTGAGACTCACCTTTCCCGTGCTTTCCGCTCCTTGGAAGGCCGGATGACCGGGCAATATATCCTCCTAGACGGTGAGGTGCAACACCCCTGCAGCTCGTAACCGCGTTGCAGACTCATGGAGCGCCTACGCCTGTTCGGTGCGTTTGCTCTGGCTCAGCATATAAGGAGAACCAAGAGTACGGATTGTTTTGTAACCTTTTCCCCTCGATTCTTTACTACTCCTCAGCTGCTCAGCGAAGGGAGTTCTCGTCGGCGCCACCAAGACAGCACTTTCCATTTTTGTCGACATCATGTGCCAAGCAGAGTGGTAAGCGCTAGTCTTTCTCTCTCGGGCCCACGCCTCTTGTCCTGCTGGTACTCTGCTGACTATGCCCACAGCTGGGGGAACTACCACAGAAAATGCAACGTGAGCCGTCTTGGATATAGAACAGTGTTATGACATCGAGATGTTGACAATGGTTCTGCAAAAGCATTATGTGAAGCAATACGAGTCAGGTATCATTATCGACTGTCAATCCAGTGATTGCGCGCTAAGCAAGGCGCATCGCCACTCACAACGGCTTTCAAGAGGATGTTCTTGCCCAAAGGTCTGGCACCTTGCTAATTCGTTTCTGCATGTAATCAAATGATGTACCTTGTAGACGTACGAGGAGAACCGTAGAGTTCTCAACCTCATCCAGGACTGGTGTGATTCATGTCGGCGGGCGGCATGGGCAACATTGGATCGCGAGGACGGATGGTAGCTCGCTGTTGTTTTTATTAGACGGCTTTCATTCATTCGCCACCTTGTCCGTGTAGTCTACTACTACATCGAGAGTCCAAGCATAGTCATCACACCACGTCATGTAGCATGATACCCACTCATATCTATTGTGCCTCGTTCATACATCGGTAACTTTGGCCGCAGCGAAACTCGTGGACATAGCGTCACACGCTGCAGTCCTGGCGAGCTTCTATGAGGGTGCCCTCGAGGAGGTGACTACCCCAAGATCATGATCGTTTCTCTCGATAGAAGCGTCCCAACCCTTTCACCGCCTCCCCAAACGTCTCGGCAACAGTCATGTCTTTTCCGATCCACTTGGGCAACTTCCCCCGGATTCGAGCCGAAGCATAACGTGCATCAACAAGGATAAGTGCTGCCCAGTCACCACGATGTCGAATGGCACGACCTTGTATTCAATGCGCGACGGTCAGCCCAGGCAAACAGGAAACAGCAGAATTTGTCTGACCTATGCTTTGATTCACAGCATTCATGCACATGTTCTCATATAACTCTGTGCCAGCGTCTTTGGTGCCTGGCTCCTTCGTCCCCTTTCCCCTTTTCTGCTCCAGACGATTCACGTAGTTCATCCGTTCCCGCAATTCGGCAGAACCGAGGTTTGCGAACGGTAAACCCACGATAATGACGGCTCGGGCGAGTTCATCCGTGAAGTTGAGACCCTCGGATAGTTTGGCGCCGACGACTGCAAAAAGCAAGGACCCTCCTTTCCTACCCTGACCGGGAACCTGAGGAGTCTGCGAGGCCTGCACACCATGTAAGCCACGTAATGTCCGCGAATGGAGTATGCACACACACCGCCTTGACTTCAGCCGCATAGTCTCGCAGAACTGCGTCAACCTCAGAATTCTCTTGTGGCTCCATAAACACCTGACACGAGTAGTTAGCGCATGTTTGCTGGAGCACAGTGAGACTTCATATACCTTCTTCTTTGCCTTCAGCTTGTCAAATAGCCCACTACCTTGCCAGTGCTCCACAACGAGATGGAGAAAACTGTAGGAGGGGACAAACACGACCATTCCGCCTGGTATCACATTGGCAAAATTTAAAAGTGCTTGGCCGAGCTCCGATATCTATTGAAGCAATAGATTCAGTCGCAATCAAAGTGTGCAGATAACTATCGGCGGTTTACTTGGCCAGAATCATTCCGCTTGTCGTATTTGAATTCCAGGTCACTTCCCCGTGGCCCTTTCTTGAGTACGAGAGTCTGTAGATTGGATGGTGGGATGATGTGTCCGCAGGAGAAGGTGAACAGTCGTTCAGATGGCGTACTCATGAAGAGTTGATTGGTGACGTCCGAAATCTAGGATGATTCGTAAGTGAATGTAATAGAAACTTTTTACGCCAGTGCTCACCGGTGACATGGTCCCTCCCGCTAGCACAACCGCTCGCGCCGCTTGTACTACTTCTTGGAAGTGTGTCTCTGGGTTCAAATGTTGATATTTCAGCTCAACTTGGTTGTCGACGAGGGAGAACGTCAGTCTGCCGTCTCGAAAAATATATCAGCTCCTGCGCATCACTATGAGAAGCCCCCTTAAGACCTACCGTCATTTGCGGTAGTAAGAGCTACAATAAAGTTCTCCACGACATGTAATGGTGGCGTGATGACAGACAAGCGGGATAGCTTTGCGAGTTTCTTCGAGTCTACCTCAGAGAGTAATGGTAAGCGTTTGATTCACTAGAATGTTGAAAGGGCATGTACCTTCGCCCGCAGCTTGCTCCATAGTCTTGATGCAATAGCCGGATATTTTACGCGCAATCTGGTAAGAATTGTCGCGTGAGTTGGGCATCATGTAGAATAAAAATCGCTGACTTTACTACTGCGAAGGTACTGCTCGACCTCCAGTAGATTAATTCCTTCTACTTTTCTACCAAGCCTTCTGAGTAGCTCTCCTGAAGTAATAACTTCCGCAGTTGGCAGCTTCGAGCTGCTTTCCGAGGTCGTCATGGTCCGCTCTGCCTTCCAATGCTCTGCATACTTGACAAGCGTCTCTAGAAGCCCAACGAGGCGCTTGAGGTGAAGTGAGTGTTGTGTGGTCAGGCGGTTTTTGAACTGCGTCAAATAGACATTCAACTGATTCAACGATGTGGAGAGTATGCGGAACGTCATCGTCGTGGTCGATAGGGAGAGAAGCGTCGAGATCAGATCTAATGGGTGTCAGAGAGCCGGGTCGTATGTAGGAAGGATATTTGAACGTACTATGAGCCTCGTCAATTATGACGACTTGGTTTGTGAGATCGATACCCAAGGCTTCTCTTGCTGTTTTCTGTAACAAAAGGTTGTAAGGTAGCAACACCAGCTGATATTATGGTTCAGTGTCTGCCTGAACGCGACACGAACTGCTTGCAACTTGCCTGCGCCTGAGAAATGGCTTTTCTCGACCCGAAATAAGGGCAGGTATGGGATTCAATTCCAGCAACGACCAATGACTCAATGTCCTTTGGAGTAGCCTGTTCGTTTTATCAGTCAATCATGATACATTGTTGACCAACGTGGTGTTACTCGCCAAAATCTGATCTTTGAAGTCTAGCATGCGCACTTCGTCATCCATCGGAGGTAAATGTGGACATCGGCGATCGCCCTTTTCTGCGGAAACATGGGCATTCTGTTTCAAAGACTTGTAGGTAGAAAGGCTTACCGCTTAGCAGCAGTCGGCAGGACTCATCCAAATCGCCAGGTCTCGACTTTAGCTTCTCGTTGATGCAAAGCTGCTTTCTCGAGCCGAGGGATACTACTCG
Organism: Cytidiella melzeri; assembly: GCA_022592445.1. NCBI lineage: Eukaryota > Fungi > Basidiomycota > Agaricomycetes > Polyporales > Irpicaceae > Cytidiella > Cytidiella melzeri. The sequence continues at coordinate 18,738 of JABYQR010000184.1, read as the reverse complement.
AACATCCATCGTCAAATCGTCAACTTCCTCGTCGTCGACTAGAGATATTCGCCTTTTGGCTGTGACATCTGTTTCCGAGCATGACGGCTGGCTCGTAGTTCCTTGAGCGTGAACTGCCACTATCGAGGCAGGAGAGAGGTTGATCTTCAGTTTTTCTAGCTCATGCAGCACTTGTGAAAGTTGCGAATGTGTTCGGGACGTATAGTATATCTTGGTACAGCTAGGTTCGCGGCCGGTATCCGCTGAATCTGCGAACGCCGGTTTCCTTGTCTTGTCCAGCCTGGTAAACGAAAAGCTGTAGACAATCAAAGTCCAAGCACTCAAAACAAACATACCTTGCCATCAGCACGCGTACCTCGGACGACAAGTTGTTATCTGCACTGCCAGTGCCTTCCACATCATCAGGAAGAAACTGGTCTTCGTCGAAAGAGAGCTCTGTGGCTGGTCTCGTCGAGTCCGTGATAGGTCTCTGGCGGAGAATTCAACACTTTCAACCATTTTTAGCCCATTTTGTGGAACCTACGAGCTTCTTGCGGATCCTGGCCCTGGCGGCTTGTCTTATAGCAGCTTCTTTCCGACGAGCTTGCGCCAGTCTCTCAGCGTAATCACGCTCTTCTGCCTCCAGTTCCCGTCGTTTTCGCTCAAGCGTTTGCGCAAGTACCCAATCAGTCTCTACTGTCTTCAGCTCTTTGTGTTTTCGTCTGACGAACGAACTCTTACCAGGATTGCCGTTATCTGCAGTCGTCCTACTTCTTCTGACCCGATCCTGCTCGTCTCGCAACCATGTAAGAGACGCGCACAGTAAGCTCAACGTTTTCCCCTATGACACTTGAGTTTGAAGCAAGACGACAAACCATAGTTTACTCACTGTTCCTGTCGGACTTTCGACAATAGTTACATGTCGGCCTTCGATCTTTTCGTACAGATGTCGCATGAGCTCGAGCTGAATCTCATAAGGCAAAAACGGAAACGCAGGAAAGGACTCTGGAGTTGGCAAAGCAAGGTCAACCATCTGTCTCTGGTGCCGTATCCTGTAATATATTGTACGCGTCGACGTGTAAGCGGGAAGAGTGGTGGCTGATGAGGTGTGACGGATTACGAGCGCGTTTGTATGTACTCCACGTGATCGCGTCTGTCACACTGTGGTGACATAGCGCACCTCTAAGCCCCTGTAGGTAGTACTATGTCTTGCCAAGTTGGCATGCTTTCTACAAGTCATTCAGCTATATCACCTACTGCTCATGAAACTGGCTTCGCGTGCTTTCAAAGGATCTGGTAGAGCCCATTATTACCGCCCTGAGGAAATGGGAAAGGTACGTCTCAAGTTCAAGTCGCAAAACCTGGCTCACGAGTGACTGACAATGACTAGTGAACTAGTGACGTCTGGAAGTTGGCCATAGCGGAGTGCCGCAATGCGAATATTGCATGTGGCCACTAGTGCCGGGACCCCTACTCCTACTCCTAGGTCGTACAAGCCTTTTAAAGGGCTATCGGAATCTCCAGTGAAGGCAAGATCGCTGTCATTTGACAACCGTAGTGTTTCCGAAATCGCTCAGGTGTGGTATCCGTAAATTACCAGCTGGGCGGTGGACGCACAGCAAAGTCTGTCGGGCACCATGCCCCTAGCCAATTCCATAATCAGCGTGTCTTCTGACCCGCTGAATATCAATATGGTCTCGAAAAGCCGGTGGTGGCTAACGGCTAAGCGCATTTTCCTCTGCCTTCTGACCGTTCAGTTAGGAGGAGGCTCTATTCGATCCCACTTCAAGGCAGTCAGATGGTGAGAGCCCGTTTACGCCTGGTAGGGAATATCAGGCAGTCTTTGCGTTTAAATAGGGTAGCGTGCCGTCTGGATACCTGCGCACCTCTCCCTCGCAGAAATGTCCAGCGCTCAAGAAACCAAGCTCCCTACCGTCACTAGCCTAGGTGTCTCCATCGACACCATAACCAATGCCGACCCCACCACCATCGCCACTCGCTGGCTGGAGTCCTTCGCGCAGGCAGTCCAGAAGAACAATGTGGACGGCGTTGTCTCTCTCCTCACTGACGACGCTTGGTGGCGCGATGTGCTCGCCATGACATGGGACTTCCGCAGCTTCCACAACAAAGACGAAATCCAGGCTTTCCTGCATGATCGTCTCTCCTTCGCGAGAATGTCGCAGTTCAAACTGAGTTTTGCTGCGATTGACAACCCCTATGACGACCTCGCATGGATCAGAGCTCACTACACGTTCGAGAGCCACGTCGGTGGCTGCTCTGGCGTATTTCGTCTCGTCCCTGTCAGCGGACCACGTGGCTCTACATGGAAGGCCTTCAACGTCTTCACCAACCTTGAATCGCTCAAAGGCCACCCTGAGTCGCTCGGTCCCCTTCGTGACTTTGATCCTAACCATGGCAAATGGCTTGACAAGCGCAGGCGTGAGTCAGAGTACGCCGACAGGGACCCCGAAGTCCTTGTTGTCGGCGGAGGTCAGAGCGGGTTGGAGATTGCGGCGAGGCTGAAGCTTCTCGGCGTCGACACTCTGATTTGCGAGAAGCAAGCTCGCGTCGGAGATCAGTGGAGGCACCGCTACGCAGCCTTGTGCTTGCACGACGTTGTTTGTGAGTTCTCATCGGCTGCTCAGGTCTCCACTTCCACTGATTCGCTAATTCTTTCCAGGGTACGATCACATGCCGTACATTCCGTAAGCTGATCTGCAATAGTATCTGCAATGGTTCTGTCTTGACATAAACTAGGTTCCCTGAGAACTGGCCAGTCTATTGTCCGGCCCAAAAGGTAAGCGAGCGACTACTGGCTTTAGCGTTCGGCCACTAATTTATCTATGTAGCTCGCAGACTGGCTGGAAGCGTACGCGAAGTCAATGGAATTGAACGTGTGGACTAGTACCACGGTCAGGGACGCTAAGCAAGAGGCTGACGGCAAGTGGGCCGTGACTGTCGACAGAGGAGACACTAGCCGCGTCGTCCGTGTCGACCATGTCGTCTTCGCCATCGGAGTAGGCGGTGGAACACCTAATATGCCAGATATCCCTGGCAAGGTCAGTCGAACTTGCCGTGATCCTTGGGCACATGTCTGACACTTGCGTGCACAGGAAAAATTCCAAGGACAGATCTTACATTCGACTCAGCACGACAAGGCGCTGGACCACGCTGGGAAGAAGGTCGTGGTAGTGGGAGCGTGCACGTCCGGTCAGTCAAACACTCTCATATTTACGTCTAGTACATCGTCGCTCATGAATGTTTGGACCAGCGCACGACATTGCCTCTGATTACGCCGACAACGGCGTAGATGTCACTCTGTATCAGAGATCGCCCACTTACATCATGACATGCAAAGAAGGCATGCCAAGGATCATGAAAGGTTCGTGTCATTGCGGCAGAAAGGTTTGGTATACTAAACTTACGGCGCACGCGCAGGTGTTTACTGGGAAGGTGGCCCTCCCACCGATGTCGCTGATCTCATCGACCATTCTCTACCCGTATGGTTCAAAAAGCAGTTCAACAGGCGCGTCACTAGGGACATCGCTGAGGCTGATAGGTAAATCCTACTCTTCCAGGTTTCGATTTACAGACTAACATTTTCACAGCGCAATTCTCAAAGGCCTTGATAAGAGAGGATTCCGGATGCATTTTGGTGATGAGGACTCCGGTCTAATGGTCATGGTGCTCGAACGCTTGGGAGGCTACTACTTGGGTATGTTTCGCACTCTCCCCCCTTGCAGCTGTCTCCTAACTACGGAAAATACACCTCAGACGTCGGCGCCAGTCAGAAAATCATAGACGGCGATATCAAGCTTAAAAGCGACCCCAAGGGTATCTCGCAGTTCACGGAGACGGGAATCAAGTCTGGGGACGGCAGCGAGCTCAAGGCAGACGTTGTTCTCTTTGCCACTGGGTATGGTGACCCTCGTGAACCCATTCGCAAGATCCTGGGGCCCGAACTCGGCAAGAAGCTTCCTCAGATTTGGGGATTGCCCAAGGAAGGTGAGGTTCCCGGATGCTGGAAGGAGCTGAACATTCCAAACTGTTGGCTCATCATGGGTACGTCGTCGCCAGTCCTGGGAGCGATCTGAATACTTATTGATGGTCTGTGTCTTTTTTAGGCAACTTTGCAATGTGCCGCTTCTACTCCAAGAGACTCGCTCTCCGTACGTCCATACCTATTCCCTGTCTTATACCACAGCTTTTGTGGAGGACGATAATGGCTAACTTTCCTTTCCCGCCCGAAACTTAGAAATCAAAGCCAAGCAGACGAAGCAATTTGACGGCCAGCGGTACTCTGCACCTCTCCCCCACAGCGGATGAAGTGGAACTGGGAATCACGAGCGCGGACTCGGAATGTATCAATAGGACTGCTGAGTGAAGAAATCGTTATATATGACTGTACAATACTGAGCAAAGTGCTGGACGTATTTATGTATTCCATCGCAATCAATCTTGTATCCTCCCTACGCGCAAACTTGGGCGTCCGTTGTGATTCTTGAGTGCGAGCGCTGCCGCTGCCCACCGCGGTACCGCTTCGACGAAGCATAGTACTTACATACCGTGACTTCTCCCCGCAATGTGCGGTCCCTTTTGTTTCCAGGTCCTCGTTCAGATCTTAATCGAGCTGATGGTCACAGGCCTCAGGCACGACACATCTCCCGACATGCCACCGAACGCGGGGTAGCCATGCCAGCGTGTGTGGGACGGGTGCCACGGAGCGTTCTGACTCGGAGTCCTGAACATTAGGTGTGGCTTTTATTCAAGTCGAAGCTCGTAAGATGTGCCGTCAGAGAGAACGAGAGCGGTTCAACAGGGTGGTATGTATAGTATGCAAATATTTAGCATACCTTCAGTTTAAATTTGCGTAGCGTGAGTATTCATGATGACATCTGGATCATGCCAGCAACAAGAAATTTGGCAATTTGATGATCTTCGAATCTCCGTTATATCACAAAAAGAGCGGGAAAAGTTTGTTACGTTGTAGGTACAGGAGCAATGCAGGATTGCGACAGTGCAGAGTGAGCGATATGCGAGCGATTGCGATGGATGATGACGAGATAGAGCAGACAAAGAGGAAATGCAATGATGTGACAAAAGCATTGACGAGATGCTAAGGAAAGTGCGACGACAGTCCAATATTCAAGTGGAAAACATAGGGAGAGTGACAACAACAACGAAGATGAGATTAACGAGCTGGAACTGGTCCGATTAAGGCGGCCATGCTTTTTCGTCGGAATTTAGACGTGATACCCTTCGCCTTGGACACCCAACCCGCAGACCCGGCAGCAGCCGCTTTGTCGTACAGTCCCGGCGTAGACCGCTGTGTCCGAAGAGTTGCTGTTGTCACCGTGACTCGTGGGCCACCGTCCTCGCTGTGCGACTCGTGAGTAGCTTGTTCGATGGCAACATCAATGACAAGAGTGCTCGTCGAGCTAGGACTGGGTAATGGAATCTCTTTGGCGCGCGAGAGTCGGCGCGAGATGGCTCGCGAGAGAGATCGCGGTGGCTGGATTTTCTCCATCTGGGTCGTCATATGCGCCTCTTCTTCGTCCTGCGTCGGGTCTGCCGAGTCAGACGCGAGTGAGTCCGCGCTGCCCACATGTGCATCCGTGGTGGAGTTTAGTTGGTAGAATGTGGGTTTCTGAATTACAATTGATGATGACCGCGACGGCCGTGTCGAGGTAAGACGAGATTCGGAAGAAAGGTTCTGTTCTGGTGTGGGTCCTCCAAAGCGCGAGATGGATATGCTCCCTCGCCTCCGCTCTTTGGCTGCTCTCACTGTTGCTGACGTGGCTGGTTCTGGGAGAGGAGAAGGAATAGCAGAGAGGACATCTACCGCTTCCTGTGCTTCTGGTTCCGGAACTGGTGGACTCGGAGGGGCAAGGGCAACTTCGTCGTGTGCCAGCGCACGAATTTCGCTCTCCTCCTCAAGCCGCTGGAAAAGCTAGTGACGATACATGTCAGAGCAGTGCCCCGTGTGTAAAAGTGTTACACACCTGTTCCAGCATGTCCGTACGAGTGGTAGAGACGACGGTGGTCATGCTTGAGCGCGATGACTTGAACGAAAGTGACGAGAAGGAAGAGCTTGCTCGCGGCAGTGAGTAGACCGACGAGCCGGGTGTTGTTGTTATGGCAGCCGTGGTGGGCGATGCTTGTGAGGGTATGCGTAACGTTCTCAACGCTGGCGACGGTGGGCTGCTGGCAGAGAATGGTGAGAAGAGAGTGGAGGGCGGGGGATTTATGAAAGTAGCACTGGCGTCTAGAACCTTAATGGCGGTATCACCGACATGAGCCATTTATGGGATTACGGTCTAGACCCCGACCACTGCTTCCGAGATCATCACCCCTTTTGATCTGAAACGAGACAACACCGTGACCGAGACGCTTCAAGTTGCCTTGTCCAGGTTGACTGCTTTGTTATCCGAAACCAAAGCTTTAAAACAAGTTCCATAGGTCAACTCGTAGTAGGAGCAGTGCAGCAAGTAGTCTTCGCCGTGTTCCTACTCCGCAAGTCTCACACATGTGGCAATTCTAGTTCCTCTAGACCTGTTTCATCATGCCTCCGTACCTCCAACATGTGCTATACGGCCTCGCAATTACGTCTACAAGCATACACTACCTATGGCACAAGCGAGAATCCGAAGAACAGCGAAGACACTACACGACACGAATAGCCCTCCTCGAAGACACCGTTCGCCGGCTGCGAGCTGGAGAACAGGTGGCAGAGGCCGACTTTGACTGGATCAAAAAGTTGGCGACAGAGCCGGGCTCTGTCGGTGCTGCCGCTCGAGGTGTTGAGCCAGAGAGCGAGATCGGGTGGCGCGAGGTCATTCTTGGGCGGAAAGTTGTCACGGAAGATACGAAAGCTGCTTCTGACAAGTGGGACGCCATCGACCTTGAAAAACGTGAGTAGACCGTCGTATTCTCCCTCCGTCGATGGTTTGCTCATATCCGTGTAACCCTTCCACTACACCAGTCCAGAAGGAGCTTGAATTATCTTCATGAAAATACGGTGTTTCGGCCCACCGGAGGTACACTGCCTCCTGCAATCGCGGAGCACAGAGTTGAGCGTGATGCCTCTGATACCACGACCTACTTGTAGCTCGAGGATTGATTTTACTGGGCTCTCCACGGCATTGTCGAGTTTGCGGCGATCCAGCATCCAAACCTGCTTTAACCTAAACACGTGAGCCAGACCCCAGACATCTTTAATTTCCATAGCAAACGCAATATGCATAATGTTGTTCACCCAACAAGCATCATTCACCTGCATCATACATCTTACGTTCTTCCTTACCACGTCATGCGGACTCGTTCGTGCCGTGCTCATCTTAGGTTTCACGCTTCCACGGTGCCTTATGGTACGTGTCTCTACATGAAGTCGAAGGGCAGTGTCACCGTCAATTGTCTGGTGTACAAATGCTCAAGTAGACTGATAACTGATCCAGGGACATGCCTTCCAGCTCTCTCGCAGAGTTCTGGAACTTCACGTCCCTCAAAGCTCGTTCCCTTTGTGCCTGACGACATCCAATATGGGCAGGGGCGCAACCCTGCGTGCGAAACACTGTAAGCATTCCCCAATCCCGAGATCGCCTACACGAGGTGTCCTGCCAAATTCGCAAATGCGGATATTGTAGGAGAGACAAGGCGGTACGTTGTTCAGCAACCAACCCTCGAGAGTCTGCTCTTGTCGAGTACAGTACATAGTAGCGATAAACATGATGATTACTTATTGAATTACTCATAGATTGTCCCAACAGTAAAAGATCCAGACGTCTCGTATTATCGACCAAATGAGAGATCAAAGGTATGTACGTCGCCGCTTCACTGACACTCAGGCTGAAGTTGATAGTTGAGTTCAGAGACACCTATTTCCCAGCGTCCAGCGACCAGTTTAACCGCCAAAATCTTGTGGTGTATAACTCCCACTTAGTCGTTCCTATCTGGAGCCGCGATTCAAAGACCCTACCCAGTTGGAGGACCGGTCCGTCTTGTGCGATAACTCGACTGTTCTCTTCCAGTGATACAGTATCCGACGAGGCACGCAGAATGATCCATGATCCATGGGACAATTATAATTGTGGGGAACCGAGACATTGCTGTGTGCAGTGGGACAAAAGAACTCGGAAAGCGTGAGGGGAAAGCAAGAACGACGACGAAGCATAGCGCTACAATGCATGTACCATGTACTAGAAATCTCTATCCGGATCCAGCAAGGTCCGTGCTAGTAGTACAAAAACCCAAACCAAGTCATTGAAGCAGCGGAGTAAGACATGGACATGCATAGGGCAGTGAGATGAGAATGGGGTGTTTTCAGACGACAGGGATTGACTACGAATCGTTCATGACCGTTTGGCGCCCCTCCTCGACTTGTTGTTGTTGTTCTTTCTTTTGCCCCCGGCCTTCGGGACGAGAGGACTTGCGGGTCTGCTCCCCGCTTCAGACTCGGTCGTCACCGCACCTTCAGCATCCGCATCCAACATGCGCCTCGGAACACCGCTCTCCACCTCGGTCAACTCGACACCAGGCGTGGCTGCTGCCGAAGTAGTAGTAGGGTCAAGCGCACTTGGCACCGAAGGGTCCCCAATGTCGAGATGCAGCTCGGGTTTCTTCGCATCACCCTCCTTTTCCTCCTCCTTGGGCTTCTCATTTATCGTCACTCCATCGGAGACATCCTTTGTCTTCACTTTTTTGATTTCGGGACTGGCGTTAGCAGGTTTGACGTTGGCGGGCTCCTCCCGGCCGGCAACGGACTTCACCTCAGACGTTTTCGGCGGCGGCGGCGGCAGAGAACTTTTCTGGGCAGCCGGAGGTGGGACAACATCTGTCTTCGGCTCGGGCAGAGGAGTAGAAGGAGTTTCTGACGAAGGGTTAGCCACATCGGGTTCCTTGGTGGGCAGAGGTGGGACATTGTCCTCTTTCGCCTCAGGTAGAAGTGTAGAGGGACCTGACGGTACGCTATCCGCACCAGGGTCCAACCGGGAGGCACTCCCTTCCTTCGTCGTTATCGTCGTCCCAGGGTGAGGAGTAGAAATGTCGCGAGGTGCGGCAGACGCAATGGGGTTGACCGGTTCGAGCTTCAAAGGAGTAGCGTCTTCAGTGCTGTTGTTAACTTTACCAACAACAGTATTTCTGTCCGACGGCGAATCTCCAACGACATCAGCCTTGGCGGGAATAGCAGGAAGTGCCGACGTATTTTCTCCAGGCTTGTGCTCTTCAGCGACCGGAGTATTTTCCGGGTTCTTCTCACTGTCTTTTGCGCATTCAGTAGTGGTCGACACAGCGAGAAGGAGATTATCGGGAACGGGAGCGTCAGGTACAACAGTTGCAGTCCCTCCTTCCGAGATCGGCTTTTTGTTGGCAAGTATCGCGAGCGGCTTGTCGTCATCGTCGCTGCCGCCGACACTAGGCTGTTGCACAGTAACAGCGTCGGTAAATATGTCCGACGAGTCTGTGACCGAAGGTTCTTTTTGTGTGTCGGCGCCCGTCTCCTCAAGGTCCCAGGGGTCGTCAGCAGAAGTAGCGATAGCTTTGGCAGACAGCGCTGGGTGTTCTAAAGCCGTACTGGCCTTGTTAGTTCCAAGAGGGTCGGCAGCAGGGATATCCGACGGAGGAGCCGCATCGACTGATAGCATTTCGGGAGGTGCAGCGGAAGCCACTTCCGTCTTTGATTCAGCAGAAAACTTCTCAACACCTTCGACGTCAGCGCTGCTTGCCGTCGTCGTGGCAGGTGCTTCAACGGGTGCGGGCGTACCGAAGACAGTGTCCAGCGGATCATCAGTCTTTCCAACAGCAGCCGGCGTCGCAGCCTCTACGTCAATGGTAGGTACGTCGAGCGCAGCCGTCTTGGCTTCCGCGACCGCGATCTCATTAACCGTTGCCGCAGCGATTTTCGTGGATGGTGAAGGCTGCAAAGCGGGAACTGACTTCAAGTTGGTCGTCGTCGACGGCTCGGAGTTGCCAGCTTCTTTGTTGTCGGTCATCACAGCTAGTGTCAAGTTCCGGGTTGCTCAGCCCGCGCTGGTCACCGGTTTCGTAAAAGACGAACGTTGTACTCACCCGCAGGTGCCGACACCTTCTCTACTACTACCGCAGCAGCAGCTGCTGTGTGCAGCGTCTTTGGCTTCGTAGTACCGTTGCTCACACTGCTGTCCGAGTGGACGTTGTTCTCCGACGTAGAATCGTTGAATTCGTAGCTAGAAGTGCCCGCACCGCTGGCTGTATTCGTAACATGGTCCGTGTGGTACCCAGAAGAAGAAGAAGAAGAAGTGTCCCTCCTCCTCTCGTAGCTATCCTTCCGTGTAGGTAGTCCTTCACTTGCTGGCTTTGTTTCCTTTGGTGAACCTCTTAACCATCTTAGAGCCGATCCCGTTAGGCTCGTCGCCACCTTTGGTAACAGGGGTGGAGGGTCTGGAGGACTCGTCTTTCTTGTTGTTGAGGAGTGAGTGGGCAGTTGGAGTCTCTGCTGACTTGGAGCCGACGGCGTTTCCGGCGCCGCTGCCGCCCTGTTTGTTTTCGTCTGCTGCTTTCCCGGGATTTCCAGTGGTAGAAGCGGTGGTTGGTGTCGCTGGCTGCTTGGTGGCCGAGACGTCTAGGAAGGGGAAGGGGAAGGGGGAAGGAGCCGTGGTCAGCCTTTAGGTTCGGTTACGAGGGTGAGATGGTCTCACCACCGACTGACCTGTCGGTGCAGCGCTAACGATCGACTGGGAGTTGGCGTCCTTCTCCTTCGTCTTTTCCTTGTCCTCCTTGGAACCAGTCGACACCGACTGCTTGATTGTCCCTGGTGGAGTGAGAGGAGGTTGGAAGAGATTGGTGAGGTAAGGGGGCGCTGCGGGTGTCACTGGCTTCGTTGGAGACTGGCCAATCAACAACGGAGGGAGGTCGTCTGTCGGTGGCAGATGCTTCTTCAACTTGTGCGTCGGAGACTTGAGGCTGTCTCTGTGCTCCTTTGATGGCGACGTCACGATTTTTGAAGGGCTCAAGGGGGTTGCTGCGAATGCAGCTGGGCCCGCACCGTTGTAGATAGGATCCAAATTGGGTGAGCCTGGAGAGACGTTGCCCAGGCCGAAGACCTCCTTGATGATCTCAACCATGCTCTCCTTGTTGACACTCGCTACCGTGGGACTGTGCTTGCCGCTCTCGAGAGGCTTGCCACGAGCACATTCACGGGCAGTAGCGATCATGAGGGCTGTCTCCAGCGAGAGACAACAACCCTCGGTGATGCTCAGAGGCTCTCGCCGGTTGATGAGAGCCATGTAGGAGGGAATGAGGAGGCGCCTGTCAATCTCGTACTGCTGGTAGAGCTCGATCTTTTGTATGGGATCGATGAGGAACTGCTCCAGATATCGTGACGCCAATCGTTTGACCTCGGCAAACTTCCAATCGTAAGCGAGCTTGAGGATGGAGGACCACTCATCGACATTGGCGTCGTAGATCGAGTATTTCCTATTGTCGAATGGGGATTGGAAACATGTATGGTTAACATCCACAACAATACGTTGCAAACGCCAAAAAAAGGATACGTACGGGTTGTAAAAGACCCACAAAAACCTCGAAAAGTCTTCTTCGCGGACATCGTCGAGCGGGATAGGGTTCGAGTCTGACGATCCCTTCGGGTTCTGACCAGAAGCAGGCGGGATTCCCAATTTCTCACGAAAGATGGCCGACTCTCGCTCGAAAAAATAGCGATGGACCCGGAAAATGTAGTTCTCAACCTGCCAAAAATAAAGAGGAGTGGAAATCAGTACTCCTTCCGCAAGCCCACGTCACGCTGAAATAGTAAACAGCCACGCGAATGAAGAAGAATAAAACTCACGAGGAAATGGGTGTCTCCGCCGTTCAAGTAGTACTTTGGGTGCCGCCTAACCTTCTCTGCGGCCGGCACAGTCTCAGGGGCGAGGGTCGCAAACAACGTGTACGACGAGCCGAATGAGTTGAACGAGGCCATGGTGGGGAGGCGGAGGGAGGAAAGGCGGGGAGAGAGACACAGAGGGAATATTAATACAGCGCAGATATACCATGGTTGAATTTTTTGGTTGGTCAATATGTCAGACAAAATCTACACGTGTTATCCGCATTTCCGTTACAGTCATGATATTTGTTCGGATTTTTGTAACATGCAGCCAATCGGTTTCTTGTATTCCATCTTGCCTGCAGGACGGCACGTTGACGGTGAGAAGGGGCGCTCCCAAAGCCTCGAATTCAAAGGTCCCCACTGCTACGTGTAACTTCCAGACTGACGCGCCAACCGTGACAAGCAAAGGAGGTGCGAGCTTGCGGGGTCGAGCCAAGTAACAGCCACTTCCATGTTCATACACGCCCAGACGACGCTGGTAGTAGAACGATATCAAACGATTGAGTTGTCAGGGTAATGTGTATATAGTGATATCCCGATGTTTGCCGCGCTATGTTTATTCAAGGTTGGCCTACCAAATGTCAGGCCAATATTTTCATCCAATGACTGCCTAGCCTCGTTGTCACAACGCAACGACAGTTCTTCGACATTGGGCAGAGGTCAGATTGTGCAGTGTCAGGCTGATATCCAAAGTTCCAACATTGTGTAGACAATTCCCTGCCATCGGGCGGGCAGTAGCTCAGTAACAGATTGGTACTCATCAGTTCGTGTCTGGATGCTTATGCAAGTGGCGTACTGGCAGGTCCTGGCGTTGAATAGTGCAACTGATGGCATTGTAATCCAAAAGAGAGTCCGACAAGAGCAATGAGCGACAAGATTAGGATGTGGAGTAAGCAGAAACAAAAGCAGCGGTGAGCTCAAAGCAAGAGCAACAGAATATCGATGGTAGCAAGCATGGGAAAGCAAGAAGAGGTATGAGAAAGAGCGCAGTCAAAGCAGTGGTCCGAGGGCACAATACTAAAGGAGGTATACGGAAAGCAAGCAGAACAAACGATGAGCAAGTGAATGACGTGGGCTCAGGTATCAGCACGGGCACGAACAAAGCGACGAGCAAATGACAACTACACTATTGGGTATAAATGCAAAAGCAATGTCGAACATTAACCTACCAGCTGACGAGGAGCCGTTCAGCTGACTTCTGAAGTTCAGATGGCTGCGAGACCGTGGTCTTCTTGAACATCCTCTTTGATGTCACGGGATACGTCTTGAGATCAGCTAGGAGGCATTCCGTGAAGAACCTAGCCAAAAACGTCAGGGTAGAATGAAACAGATGAAGCGCATACATACTTGGACCAGAGCTTCTGCGCGTCCTGGTCATTGGCAGCTGCCTTGTTAATAACTTCTCGAGTTTTCTCGAGTTCGCCATCAACAAAGTTCCAAAAGTTTGTTTCGAGAAATGTTGAATGGTCGTCTGACTCCTCGTCAATCTCCTCAGTGAGCTCGAGAGATGGATCCAGCCCCATGTCAGTGGCCTCCTCAGTGTCTGGTCCAGCCGTTGCAGCGTTGGGATCAGAGTCACCCTGGCCTACGCTTGACATTGTAGCTTCACGGTCAATAGCAGGTGCTGCTGCCGTTTTTGCCTTTGTCTGGAGTGCGTTGAAACTGACTGCGCAGTGCCGCTGTGAGGCGTATAGTTAACGACACCAAATCGGACAGATAATGAGACAGCTTACTAGAAACGCAACACGCCCGTGGTGGCGAGCGTCAATATCCATGATCGGCGGAGCAAGCGACCTCGTTAACTGGAAGATATCCCGCCTTTCTCGTTTTGCCCTTGATCTTGCTATTTGGAAGCGACTGATACAGCTATAATACAACAAGATTAGCATGCACTGTGTATAGAATAGCGGTACAGACCTTAATCTTTGTATTACTTCTAATCCGTGTTAGGCAAACACTGATGGCCGTGCGAATGATTTTCATCTTTGCAGAGTTGGAGACAGTCCTCCGTTCAAGTCCAAAGAGCTGGGGATTGTGCCTGACAAGGTCCTGCACATCAGCGTGCTGTGGTATTACCAAAGCTATGTGAATTGACGGAAGGACTTACCACAATGTGCCCCATTGTGTCTGTGACGTACGCTGGCAGATTTGGGCTCATGATGCAGATACAGCACATCTCTTGAAGTTTGTTCTAGATATAGAAGCACGCTTCAGTTATAAAGTGGATGGATCACAGTGTAGACTTTACCTGAAAGTCACTGCTTCTGAGATGCTCGACAACTGATGCATCCAACTGCATCTGAATGAATAAAAGATGACCCTTCATGTCGAGAATGAGCTCATGAAGTGAGAGCTGTTTGTAGATGTAGTGAGTGCTTGTTAGGCTAGGAGGTAGAGAAAGGAACTTGCATGAGTGAACACATCAAGCGCAGTGCTGGCCAGCTCATACTTCAGACAGATGTCTCGAGTGTGCGATTTCAAATGCTTCCTCTCACTTTCAGAGTCGAGAGAAAACTCTCCAACGTTGAGCGTGCTGTCCCGACGACGACGGCGTGTCACGCTGGAAACTGCAACAGGTGGGCTGGAATCCAGAGTATCTGCGCCAGGCTGGGAGCGTGAAGGAGTGCGAGGTATTTCAGAAGGAGTGGCAGGTGGCTGGACAGTGAGGCTTTCCCTGAAAGTGTCAAGAAAGCTCATCTGAGCAGAGCGGTCAAAGCAGCCTGAAGAGAAGTGTGAACAGCAGGTCGATTTGTTGAAGGTCAATATTTGGTTTTGTTTGCGCACCTTAGCTCACAGCCGACAACATTGTAAAAACGAGGCTCATGTTTTCACACATGAATTGTATGGTATGTAGCATAGATAGCACACAATTATATTACTCTACATGTGCAAGCGAAGGCGTGGCATGAGTAGATTGATGTGTCTGAGTTCTACCTGTTGTAATAGTGTCCAAACGTCGCGCTGTTTCTGTACTTGCGCTGAGCTGAGTAGCTACCAACTGCACCAGGTAACAATAAGTTAGCGTTGTACAGCACGCGGTGATCCCAATAATAAAAGTACCTCTGCTTGGCGGTATGGCACGGATGCGGCCACCGGTGCTTTTCCCGTCCTGCTAGCTGCTTTTCATTTAGTATTCTTTGGTTTCTTCTTCGCGTGCTCGAAAGGCATCACTGGATAAATATTCTCAGTTGCAGCATGTTCAAGATCACTTTGCGGCACATCATGCGCAGTAGCAGCCACGCAATGTGGTGAGCCTCGAGGTGTAGAAGGATGCTGCTGATTAATGATAGGTGGTGGCGGCTGAGAAGGAGCTAATGAATGTCACAGTGAGTCTTCAATCACCGGGTGAGTTAAAGAGCTAGACGTACCAGAAGTAGCATTTGTCTTTTTTCTTTGCAAGTGATCCACCGCTTCAGTACGCGTTTTGAGGATGTCAGCTTCTGGTACCACACGGCCCATTTCCTTTAGGGCGGCTGGTAAAACATCAGCTATATATTGATAGTTGTGCACAGAGCGTGTGTTGAGAAGAAATAAAGGTTGTTTACTGTGCACTCCTACTTGAACAGTTTTTCTCCCAGTGTTGCAACACTCCTGTTGCGTTGATCGGAGGAAAGTGCTGGTGCACTGTGCGTTTGCACAGTCATGCTGAACATTAACGAGGCAGATTAGTTTCTACCATTGTGTTCAGTACATCATCGATAGTAATAGAAGAATGATGCGACATACGTTGAAAGGCACAACTATTGATGTGGTCGTAAGTGTGAGTCGCGGAAGCCGTGTTTGCGTTTGCCGCTCTGCTTCAACAACAAAAGTTTGCACAGCGACGTGCAAAACCTTGTGAGATCTTTACTTGGCGATAGCATCTCTAAAACGCGTGCAACCTGAGAGAAACGAAGGGAATCAGTAATTGTAATGCAGCTAAATCAGAGCAAAATCTGTACTTGACTTAAGCCGTCAGATTGGATGATAACGTCACTTCCAATCTTCACCGTATCACCTTTCTTCAGTACTGCGGATGCTACTTGAAAATACGTTGAGGGTTGGATTGGGAGTAGCAAAGAGTTGAGTGCTGATGCACATTGGGTGAGCTTCCAATCAACAGCTCGTGCGTTCTGATTTTTTCCTGGCTTAATGAAAGAGATTGACTCTAAACGATGTGACATGAATGAATGTGCGTGTTTGATCATGAACTGTCCTTTACACATGTACCGTTATCTCTCGCCTTCTCTTGGTGCACTCCAAGATATTTCTTCAGCTCTGGATGCTCCTCCATATAGTCTAGCACACCCGCACTTGCGCGAACCCACACTCTTGTTGTTGAGTCGAACCAATAACCACCAAGTGCGATATGCTTGACTATATCTTGCGCCGCGAAGGTGTTACATGAATCTTGGCTGGGTGCCTGGCGATTGCTGAGTACGGATGAAAGACGGAAGATGTGATTGAAACTCTCGTAGCGCTCTGTTGAGAATAAAATGGCTGGTCCAAACCAGCGAATGTACATGGGAAGATGTACCAAAAAGTGGAACTTTGGCTTGAGAATCAGAATACTGGGTGCACATCTTGCAGTAACATTGAGAACGTTGTCAATGGTTCTTGATAGTTGTGCCTACCAATACACGTCAGTGATGATACTCGTGACGAACATGCATCGCACTTACCAAGTATTTCTCGCGATCTTCTATTGTCGTGTGCCATAGTAAGACCACGAGCTCGCCAATAACATTCCATCCATCGACAACAATCTGGGGTACTAGATCATATACGAGGAATGGCATTACTTGTGCAAGACTTTTGAAATGTTTGCCGATCAAGCTTCCGCGGTACCTGCACATGTAATCTGGGCTGAACGACGGCAAGTTCAAGCCATTCTGTGAGATTGACTCCATCCAACTTTGTAGCACCGAGAGCAGCTTGGATTTTTCGAGAATGAAGACTGTCTGACCCCAGAAATACTTGACAATACCGAGCAGGATGGTATGTAGAATTTCCGTCGGTGTATCCAGGTGAATGTTCACGCCTTGAGAGAAAAGAATGAACGTATAGAAATCAGTATTGGTCAGTGGGTATCATAATCACGTACCTGGCATTCCGAGTAGCGGATTGATATGATTGTTGAGAGAGTGGCCATTCAACAGTCTCTCAAACTCAGCCTCGAGTCGTGCGGTCAGCTCGGCTTCTGACAATTTCTGCTCTCCATCTTGTGGCTTTCGCAGCTGCTTTCCCAAATCAACCACCGTATCAATGATAGCTTGAAGGCCGGCATTGCGAATGCCAGTAGTCTGACGTGACGCGTCTATCTTACTAGTACCGCCAGATAGCATGGATAGCGCAGCTTGTTTCCGTACTTCTTATTCAGTACATTGTGGCGTTCTGATGCGTCCGGACTGCATAGTACTCATGTAAGCTGTGCTGTAATATCAGAGAGTAATGCGGGCTTACTTTGAACAAGGCAAGGTAGCCTTCTAATGATGACTTCATTGCTTTTGTTCCGCCCACTTCACAGGTGCGATACAAGAAGTTACACGCCAAGCCCGCATGGCTGCATTCTTCCGCCTGCATTGGATTATCTCCTGCGAAGAAACCGCTGTGTGGAAGCAGCAGTACCTCTTCTTCATCTCTGCAGTCCCACGCAGAGACACCCGTCTCAGCAGCTATGCTAAACAGTAGAAGCATTGCTGTCAGCCCTATACCGTGTGCGAGAGAGTAAATATATGCGAACCTTATTGATTCTCGTACAGCTCTCATGAGCTCTGTTGGTGAGGCATGTGGAGATGAAGTGATGAAGCATGTACAAAACTCTTTCTCAATCATCTCTTGTGAAAGATTACCATTTGATGCATAAACAACAATATGTTTATTCCACTGCTTTGAAACGTTACCCGATACATCATCCATGAAAACGATGATCGGGACAGCATACACCATTTGGCCGTTTGCTTTAGCTCGTAGAGGATTTGGAATTTTGGCAGCGTATGAGCTGCTGCTTCCATCTGCCAGTCATGAATCATGATCAATTGAATGCTCGCTCAACGGTGAGTAATACATACCTGCAAACCCAAATGCTGGATCAGACGATAGTGACGTCTGAAGTTGATCAAAGGACCGCTCAAACATTGAAACGCGTTTGAGTGTCCGAGTGTTGTCAACAACAAAGCTGCGCTATCAGAAAACCGTCAGAATCACTGAATAGAATGCTTGTAATGCTTTACCTCTGTTTTTCGCACTTTTCTTCCAATAGCCACTAGCTTCTCTTCTATAGACAAGTTCTGCACGTCCGAATCACCCTGTTGTGAAGCTTCAAGAACAAATCGTTCTGGGATAAAGTAGCTGTTGTTGGTACAGTAAACCAGCTTGTCTACAAAGTATATTCGGTTGCGAACTCGAGCAGCTGGTGCTGGCAGAGCCTCCAAGACCATTTTTTCACCATGCCACATCTGAGACATTCCACCTCTGCCATCCTGAGGGTAATCCTGCATTGCGTAACGGGTTAACGGATTTGTGTAGTCCTATCAAATGTAACATAAGTTAGTTCGCATGCAAATAGCTCCCAGTAAAGACAACGGACAACATACCTTTGCTATTGCATGCGCAATGTTGTTCATGTAGAAAATATTACCGTTGACACCGTGATCTTGTGCGTTGGATTTCCTACGAGTCTCCGAACCTGTTCTTGAGTTTTCTTCAGTCCATACATTGTTGGTACACTCTGCGCGTTGAGTGATACTCCCCAGTTCAATATAGCCAACTTTTGTGCCTCCGAGAATCTGAGCCGCGGTGAACTGAACAAAACATCTGTCAAGAACATCTAATACTTTGTAAGCTACTTGTGACCAACAATGCTCATGCCACTTACCGAAAGTCACGGCCAAGGATAAGTTGAATTGTGCTGAGAGATA
>JABYQR010000183.1:0-88891 GCA_022592445.1 Cytidiella melzeri | reverse complement strand
AACGTCGTTGATCTACGATGACGAAGACGATTGGTGGCTTGGACGCTTCTCTATAGAGGATGTTAGAATTCTGGCTGTGGAGCACGTGGAAGACCTCAATTGCAAGGAAGGCGAACAGCCAAGCTCATCTTCCAGCCGATTCTGGGAGCGAGAATGCGCGCAAAAGAGGAAACATTTTTCTATAGATCAGGCAATGCTTAGTTGATTATAATCTTGTATCGCTTTTCCACTGTCGTAATGAGGACGAATTGTAGTTGCTTCACGCTTGTGCGTTTGGACTTATTAGCAACGACAATGAGCATGCACAACCACTCTACGTAAATTGCCTTATAGGGATTGACGGAAACAGCCGGGTATTTCCGACGACTCGCTGATGAGCTGAGGAGTCTCTCAAATCTCTAGCATTCAAGCTCACATTCCTTTTGAAAAAGCTTGCAGAGGTACTCCGTGCCGAAGAGTTTGAAGTCACCAGTCAAGCTTGGGCCCAGACGTCCGATTAGGTGCTTTAGGTTGGACCTAAATGACAATATATACACCGGTAAGACGACTCCTTCACTGTCGCTACTCACAGTAGTGACAATTCTTTCGATAGCTCGTAGAATGGTGATGCTGATTCGATGCTTGCACTCCTGAGTGCTCCTCATACGCGTTTCGAAGCGTGATAAGTATGCTCTCGGTACTCGCAGTGCACAAGGCCCTTGCAGCGGGAGTTCTTTGGCAATTTCTGCTCGCGCTGTGGCCACTGCGCCTCTTGGGCTCTCCTGCCGATGGATTGTTCCCGCTTTCGAGTAAGGGACAGCCCCTGCTTGAGTTCAGCGTGAGGCTCGATTTCCTGTAACGGCTCAACATATCACCTTCGCTATGGCTAGTGCACACGTCGATCCGCGGTCTCGATGTATGCATCTCTATCGTTTATCAGCAGCTCGTCAGTTCTACATCCTTATGACCACAGACGCTAAGGCCAAAATTGTTTGGAAGGCCAAAATTGCTTGGAGCGCTACGCGTACGTATACTCACCTTGTTTGTGTTGATCGCCAGGCACAAAATTATGCCCGGGATAGATTTGTACGCTTGAACACAGGAGAGTGTCCAAATGGAAGAAACAGAAAGGTCACCACATAACCGCCACGATACCTCGACGTATTTTTTCGTAGCACTTTGACTGGCCTGCCATGGATGCGAGCACATTGTTTCAAGACCACGGGCACGCTGGCCCTTGGGAAGCCGAAACGTATTAAAAACGCAAGCGTGCTCCCTCCCATTCCTCATCGCAGCCATGTCACTTCCCTCAAGATACCAAGTAGTACGTCTTATTCTTATTATTAGTCCTTACTGCGAAGAATACGAGCTGATATATTCATCCTCTCATCTTAGTACCACACCTCTGTGCACTATTCCGATCTCATAGAATCAAAATGGTTTGTGCCAGGTCTTATGGTTCCTGCATTGGCATACCCCTCTTGCCTCTACCCCAAAGGACAAGTGGGACGAGTCAATATCAAGTTTGTCGAAGAACTTGGAGCCTGCTTGGCATCATGCAATGCCCTGTCGATCGGGGTCGCTCAAGAAACACTATTTGAATACGATACCAGCTTGTGGTCAAAGAAGCTCAAGATACGCATCGATGTGCGATTTTCATGACCAGTTGCAAACCCCACGAACTCACAATTTTCACTGTTGCTGCGGATAACAGTGGCCTGGATATCGCACTGAAACGTATGAAGTTCAGAAGCCCTACTCGAAAAATTTGGCGCATCTCGTTAGGATATTTGTGACAAGATATTTCGAGGTGTGTTTGACTATCATTTGCTCGATCAGCTAACCAGGTATCTCAATCAGGAACAAAGTCGAACACACTCTTCTAGTGAGGAAGACGCCTCCTGGTGGCTTGAACGCTACTCTCCAGAAGATATTATTGTTTTGGCCGTTGAGCATGTAGAAGATTTGGATTGCAAGGACGGCAAAGAGCCAGATACTGTTCTGCAGCCGATATTGGCGGTGAGAACGCCCACAGCCAGATAATCTGACAGCTGTATAGCATGTGGGGGGCGCCAAGGTTTGTTGAGCTATGCGTCACTAAGACTGTGTTAATAATGAATCTACTACGGATTTACGAGCACAACCAGTTGTTTATGACGATAAGTTGAAGTCTTCTACGTGAGTTACTATCAAGACTCCAAGAGGCAGCTATAGGAACCAGCGGCATTCGAGGATGATTTCTACGTCCGGTCCGCTGAGCGCTCGTCGTCGTGCCTGCTTTTTTCCAAGTTTTTTTGCTCCCTCAGGCTCCTCCGATTCCGTAATAAACCTTTGCTCTCGTCACGCCTTCAAGATTTTGATTTGTGGCCAGGCTATGTTCACAAAAGTCTCGTGAACACAGGCCAGACGAAACGAGGCTATACGTGTCCTGCAAGAGTGTTAGGTGATCATTGTTCTTCTAGTCGGATACAGCAACGCCTGTGGATTAGTATTACGGACCTTCTTGACGATTCCAAGGTCATTATCTTCTCCTATCACGGATTTCTATAGCTACGCAAGCCAGAGCTCCGTGCTGCTGAAACATCTGCATAGGTCGATTGCTCATGAATATCCGACCTGGCAGGAACTAAACTAGGAAGCGCCGTCGTAGAGGTTTGGGCGTGCGGCAGAGACGAAAAACTCCAATGTATGACGAAGGGCGCATCTTCAAGCTTCATAGGAACGCCTGCATGTGAGAATATGTAGTATCGATGTGTGATCTTGGCCACATTTGCCACATTTCGAGGACGCAGTGATAATATCTCAACACAACGTTCATGACTCGGATGAGTGCCCGCGCTGGCATTCTGCCAGTGATTTCGCTGGCAAACTCGGTGAGCGATCGTTTCTATTTCAGAAATATATATACTTACGCAATATTTGTTACAGTTAAAACCCTTTATGCCGAGACTGCCTGTAATAAATGGAAGATTGAGCAACGGTGTGTAGTGAATGCCAATAGCCATTGTCCTCCAAATGACCTTCGACGCACCGGCCAAAATTTCCATGGCGCCGTGTAAGCCTGCCTCATGTTTGATGATCACCAGGCACGAGATTGTGGCCGTCCACACGCGTGATCCAGGGTGGGTGGCTCAGCGATCCCAAACGGGCAGTACGGTCGTTGGTCACTAATCGGGCAGTCGGACATTTGGCACCGGCTCATTGCGCAACCTCCTTCCTGCTCCCACCCGGGCCATACGCATCCTCTACCTCGGCCACTCTTCGTTCCAGCCATGCTCACCGTGACCCAGACGTACCAAAAAGTACGTAATCACCTTAGTCCACACCGCCAAGTCTTAAAGCTGACACACGCTGGGCTCGTTCAAGTTACACACTTTCACCCAGTACCCCGACCTCGTAGATTCGAATTGGTTTATGGTACCTGTATTGTCATACCCGTCTTGTTTATACCCAAAGGGTCAAGCTGGTCGAGTCAACCTCAAATCCAACGGGGAACTCGGAGCCAGCCTCGAGTCGATTTGCGAAGGCGCGTTCGATGAGATTACCGCAGAGAAAGTGTTCCCGTACAGGATCCAAGAGCGCTTCAATCCACTGAGGTTACGCGTACAGGTGGGATTCTTTCTTCTCTTCCCGTTGTCAAGTTGTCGTACAGACGATGCTTACGAGTTTCGCAAATGATAGTGGCCTGGGTACCCTGCTGAGGTGTTCCCAGTTCCCATTGAGTTTGACATGGAGGACCAAAGCGAATACTGCAAACTATGGCTTGGGCTGATTGGGATATTTGTCACAAGTTATCTTGAGGTGAGTATAGCTGTGTTGTATTACCCGACAGAGAGGTTGGCTATACACTTTCACTAGGAGAAATCTAAATCATTGTCGGACTACAATGACAAACACGACTGGTGGCTGGGACGTTTCTCCGTGAAGGATATCAGAATTTTGGCTCTGGAGCACGTGGAAGACTTCGAGTGCAAGGAAGGCGAACCGCCGAGGCTCATCTTCCAGCCAATTTTGGGAGCGAGACTGTGCGCAGAAGAGAAGACGTCCAAGTAGAGTTTAGCCATGCTTGGTTTTTTGCGTTGTATATTCTAACAGACTATGAAATATGGCTGATTCACCCTTCCGCCGTATTGAATTCTATGAGCATGCGGGGCCATCCTACATGAATTGCCTTATAGGGACTGATGGAACTAGCCGGGTATTTCCGACCACCCCCTTTTTTTTTTTTTTTTAATTCAATGTATTAAACGTCGGCGAAGCCAGGGACGATACAAAATATAAGACTATACACATACTACTCTACGTGTAACGGGGAGACCCTTAAGCCCAGACGCGCGAACTGCGCACAGTAAGTACACTACCACATTAAAAATTTTAATTGTTAGTGGGAGCGTGATCGAATGTAAAAGCGAGAGGATTATCGACAAGAAAAGAATAGAGCGCAGGGTCGGGATCGGAAGAGTTCTTCAGGAACTCCAGAAAGTTGCGTCGCGGTCGATAGTACCGAGTGCACTGGTTTAGAATGTGTGCGCGCGAGTGGAAGACTTTGCAATCGTCGCATTGAGAGTTTTCCTTTGGGAAGAATCGCGAGCGGTATTCCCCCGTGGGTGCGTGATTCAGTATTGCTCGGGCTGCTCGAGCGACCAAGTCGTTGGTGGTAAAGCGGGTGAGGAACTTTCCTCCTTTGTGGGTGGTGGGGGCGATGGCTCGTCGTCCATGAAGAAAGTTGTGGCCTCTGTATGCCGGGATTTTACACATGTTCGTCCACGCGTCGATGGCGCGCATCTTGGCAGTCTTTCTGGTCCACGCGACCGAAGTGAAAGGGATGGGATTGGGAGTTTCCAGCGCCTTGCGGGCTTGCTGGTCGACCGCCTCGTTTTGTTCGATGCCCGCATGACCTGGGCACCAGTGGAAGTGGAGGTGCGCTGCCGGGTTTATGGAGAACCAGGCGCGGAGGCGTGCGGTGGTGCTGATGGATATGGCTTGGGCCGAGTGCGGTTCCACCCTGAGGATGGTGGAGATGGCGGATTCACTGTCGCAGAAGATGTGGAGGTCTGTGGTGGTGGTGCTGATGCCACGGGCGATGCACGCGGCGAGTGCAAGAATCTCGGCGTCGAACGACGTGGCTTCCGAGTAGGCGAAGGCCTTCGAGGCGACGAGAGCGCGTCCAATGTATAGTCGGTATGCGGCGGCGGCGACGTCTGGAGTCCCTGTGCGAGCTGAGCCGTCCGAGAATGCGAACGTGGTTAAAGGGGAAGATGCTAGCTGACTAATGAAATTGCGTTTGCGTTCTAACCAAGGTTGAAACTCATCTGAAGATTTCTTAGGGTGTGAAGTAATAAACGAAATGCGCGATGGAAATAAATCTACCAATCTGTTTCCGGGCTGTAACTCTGGGTGAGAGTGGCTGATGGGCTCGAGGTTGGGCGTAGCCGATTGATGATGAACTTGGAGGGGGAGAGATGAACCGGGGAGAATATTGTGGACTGGGAAGCCAATGGAATGTGATGGGTTGCGAACGACGTTGGGGGTGGCTGCGATTGTGACGAGGTGGCTGGCCGGGAGACACTGGGTGCGGAGGATGGAGGTGTCGAAGAGTTTGCGGAGATGAAGGCGTATTGGGAGGAGGCCGGCGAGGATTTCCATCCCGCCAACGGGGGATGTGCGGAACGCACCCAGGATCCACCTTGCAGCGGTAGACTGGGCTTGGGAGAGGGAGGAGATGAGGGACTTCTGTGGCTTGCGCGGGTTGAACCAAAGACGGAAACCATAGGTGAGGATAGGGCGAATGCATGAGATATAAAGGAGGCGCTTCTGAGACGGAGCGAGGCCGCGGTTTGAGTTGCCCAGCATGGGGTAGCCGCGAACCGTACTAAGGGCCTTGGTGGCGTAAAAGCGGACGTGGTATCGGAAATTGAGTTGAGAGTCAAAAAAGAAACCTAAGTACCGCCATATGTGTTTGGGAGCGAGTGTGATGGTGGAGTTGTCGATGGTGATAGTGAGGGAGGGTAGAGGACCATGATACTTGGGGCGAGGAAAATGCGCGAGTTCAAGCTTGTCGAGCTCGAGGACGATGCCAATACGTGCGAACGTCTCGACGATGCGAATGTACAGGTGGCGGAGGATGAAAACATTAGTGCCTAACGAGTCCGAAGAGAGGGCAAGAGTGCCGTCGTCTACGAAGAATAGCAGAAGAGAGCGTAAGGAGGGCTCAGAGGGCGGGAGGAGTTTGGAGATGAGGGCGAGGGCAGGAGTGATGGCTAGCGCTGAGAAGGTGGGGGATAGGCATGAGCCCTGCCCCACACCGACTGTGCAGCTGACCTGTCCGGAGAGTTGTTCAGCCCATCGGAATTGAGTGGTGCGATTAGAGAGGTAGTTGGCGATAAGGAGGCATAGGGAGGAGTGAAACCCGAGGCGTCGTAAAATGGCCACCAATAACTGGTGGTTAATAGATGGAAAAAATTGAGCTATGTCCATCGCGAGGCATGAGGTATGAAGACCCGCTGCCCGCGCCGCTCGTAAGTGATGGACAAGGAGGAGACCAGCGTCGTCCGTGGAATGGAGACGTACACCCCCACACTGGGAGGGGTGTAACAACTGGTACCGTGTACAGTCATACTGCATGCGGTTAGCGATCAGCTTCTCCGCCAGCTTGCCTAAACAGCTGAGGAGGACGATCGGACGATATGCCTTCAAAACTGAATAATCAGATTTCTTGGGCTTCGGGATGACAATCGTCACTGACGATTTGAACTGTGAGGGCCAGAAACTATTAGTCACGCATGCATTGAAGATGGTAAGGAAATACGTTTCAATGTCGCGGTCAGCAACGAGGGACTTGATCATTGACCAAGTGAGGTGGTCCGGTCCTGGTGCGGACCGGGAAGACGTCGCAGCTAAACTTTCCCGTAGTTCTTGTCGAGAGAAGGGCGGAAATGCCCTCTCGTCGCGTTGTTCGAGGACCTCGACTATGGAGAGGTCGACTGGTCGATCCTGTGCCGAGTAGAACTGACCAGCACAGCCCCTGATGAACTCGTCAAAGGAGCGCAGGGTGGCGCCATTGTTACCCTTAATGTGAGACGCAGTCGATATCGGGCGCGGTTTGGACCACGACGTGAGGTCCCAGACACGCTTTTTCGCCGCCATGTCCTGGATGATGTTGTCGAAATGCAGTCTCTTGGCCTTGCGCACTGCGCTGAAAAAGGCCCACCGATCTTCCTGCTGGTTGGTAAGTCGAAAAACCCTGAGGGCTTCCCGGCACTCCTCGTTCCACCACGGTTTGGAGTGGCTGGTGATGCGGGGAACCGACGCATGTCGATTAAATGCTTCCTGTACAGATTCAAAGAAAGAGTTTAGCGAACGTTCAATGTCTTGAGAAGAAGAGATGGAGTCGTGAATGCGCATGCGGGCGGCATCAATAATATCCAAGATAAATTCTGTTTCTGCCTCGGAGTTAGGGGCGATGCGCGGAAGTGCGACGTATTCCGGCGTGATGGGAATGTCAATGGTGAGTACCGCGTGGTCCGACCCCATGCGCATGTGAGGGTCCACAGCAAGAGTGGTGAGAGGGTGGTCTATGAAAGCCGAGTCGATCCATGCAAGATCGATGACAGATGGCGCGAATCCGCGACGATGTGGGAAGTGAGTGTGCACGTCCGGCAGATTCAGCAGCGAGACATTGATGTCTGGCATGAAGTCAATGATATCCTGCGCGTGTCGATCGTCGCGACGACCTGACTCCCAGAGCATGTGGTGAAGGTTGAAGTCGCCTGCGACAAGGGTGAAGGACGGAAGATGTTGGGCCGCAAGGAGTGTGTGGGTGGCTTCGTGCGTGTCTGGGTGGCTGTATACGTTCAGAAAGTAGCGTTCAGTATTTTGAAAGAAGACAGAAAAACACAGAAGATGAGGATGTGAAATGATATCATGGCGGGTCCGCGGGTTGGACCCCGCCCACCTACGGTTGACGTAGCACGCTACTCGTGCTTGTCGAATATCGCCGACCTCGAGCAGAATCCAGTCTCTCGATTGCGCTTGAGTTCCGAAGAACTCATCGCCGTTAGGGTTCGTGGTGGAAGGAGTGCGTTTGAGGACTGCGTACGCAGGTTCCTGAATGAAGATGGCGTCCGCTTGGACGAAATGTTGTAGCACAGCTGCGGTATTAGTAGCTGTATGATTGGCGTTAAAGGAAATTACCCGGAATACGCTATGTGCTGAATCAGTCATGGGTTCTAGACTGCTCTACCGAGGCCACGGGGTTGACGTCCCATGCCAATACGAGTGTTTCGACTAGGTCGTGTGACCTGTCGAGGATCAATGGGAGGTGCTCTGCGGATTGCCTGCGAGGTTGGCTGGTGGGTCTGAATCCACTCCCGGTCGCGGCGATGCTGGAAAAAGGGACAGTCAGGAGAATCCGAGCGGTGTGCCTCACCGCAATTGAAACATTTGGCGTCCGCGAATGGCGCTAGGCGTTCGTGGTCACGTTCGTCATGTGGTTGAGTGCACACAGGGCACCTTACCACTTGTGAACGACAAATGTCCGCGGGGTGACCCCAGCGTTGACAGACCGCGCAACGAGGAGTTGCTGGCCGGAAGTTATGAGCCTGCACGGCTCGACATGTGCCACCGTTGAGGTACACAATCTGTCGCATGATCTGCCGCATGCACCGAGACGTAGAGCTGTCGTAGAAGTCAGCGAACACTGTGCCGAAGGAGGAACCTTCAGATATTTGCACTCGGGGGTTGCCAATCATGGTGACCCCTTCCCATGCGTACTGGCTCAGCAGAGCCTGTCTGATCTGTTGAATGGATTCGTCAGACGTGGCAGTAGACGGATCAGAGAACGGAACGCGACGGTAGAGCACACCGTTGCGGAATCGGAATTTCGAGCAGACTGGGGTGGAGGCGCTCAGGCCCCTACACTTTCTCCAAAAAGACTCAATAACCGCTTCTGTGCCGTCGCATGGCGAGGTGCGGAACTGAAGATGTAGTGCGTTATTGAGCCAGCGCACAAATAGAATGTCAGGCGCATCCTGTGGGACGCGCCTGTCGATTTTTGCCTCCTCGTACTCTTGCGAGAAGGCGCTCAGGAGCTGTTGGTCATTGGGGATATCAGATACGGAGACGTTGCCGCTGAGCGGCTTTACCGTAATGACCTTAGAGGCATTCCGTGGCGCATGTCGAGGGACAGCTCGGTTGCTTGGAGCTGGGATCATCTTTGTGGCCATAGTGAGTACCGCCTCAGCGGGAGCGTCAGGAAGGGCGGTGGCGAGGGCCGATGTGATGTTGAACAGGGTGTTAGCTGGCCGCGACTTGAGGGCCTGCGCGTAGGTCGGAGCTGGTCGATTGGCCACAGGGATGGGGGGCGGCATCGAACCAGCAGCGAAAGGGAGAGTGGATTGGTTCGTGTGGTGGGTTGGATTGCCTCCGACTCGGAAAGGTCTGTGGGTGGTGCCCAACGAGTGTGTTGGACGCACTATTTGGGGAGCAGGCTGAGCGTGGGTGACCACTGGGGCTATCGCGTTTGGTGCTGCGCGGAAAGAGGGAGCCGATACGCCACGCTGAACGGCGAGTTCAGCGTCCACCGTATTGTTCCACGTGTTGACGAGGCCGCGAAGATTGTTGAAGATGGGCGAGACAATGTTCTCGAACGATTTCGTGTGGAGAGCTAGGTCTCTGATGCGATGCATGACCGCCGGCTCGGTGAGGAAGGCGGCGAGGGTAGAGAGGGTGGCAGCGAAGACCGGTAGAGACTCACTGATCTGGTCTTCGTTATCGTACGGGAGGTGGGCACCGCACGGCGTGTCTGGAGGGATATCGTCTCCCCAGAGATCCGCATCTTCATCGATGGTTTGTGTCTCGATGGTGGCAGCAGGTTGGGGGGGCTGCGGTAAGAAGTTGACAGGGGTGCTTTGAGGGTGGTTATGATAGGGCGCACCAGGAGCCTCTGAGGGCATAGACTGATTAAACTCAGCCTGGTGAATTGCAGCGGGCGGGGTCATATAATCCAGCGACTGCTGGGACGGAGGAGGAGTCATGTCTGCGTCTGTTAAAACGCCAGACATGCTGGATTAAGGTGGTGGGGGCTTTAAGGAGGGAAGACTAATAACGCGAATATGAGAAGAGTAGATGATATTAAAGTATTTTAAAGGAGAACTCGAGCGATTAACGGGAAGAGGAAGGGAATGGTGGCGAGGGAGGCGTTATGCTTAAGCGTGGGAATTTTCTTGGTGGTGGTGGTACGGGTTCAAGAAGCGGTGTCCGACCACCCCCAGAGCGTCTCTGTCAGATCTCCTCTTCAACCGGCACTCGTATGCGATCCAACGACTCATTCATGAGCTGAAATCTTCTGCATCCAATTCCACACGGTTCTGAGAAACTTGCGGAGGTAACTTAACTTTGCGCCGAGGAGCTTGGGCCAGAC
Source organism: Cytidiella melzeri (assembly GCA_022592445.1). Classification (NCBI taxonomy): domain Eukaryota; kingdom Fungi; phylum Basidiomycota; class Agaricomycetes; order Polyporales; family Irpicaceae; genus Cytidiella; species Cytidiella melzeri. Next base: position 78,492 of record JABYQR010000183.1, on the reverse strand, counting down.
GTTCGAGTCGGTGCTTTGACCAGTAAGACTCGACCTTCGGCTGCGCCGCTTTTCACATTGATGACAATCTTTGAGATAGCTCACACAATGATAATATACAATGCTTTCACTCCTGAGTGTTCCTCGAACGTACTGCAGAGCGTCACGGATTCGCTTTCAGTAATCGCAGTGGACAAGACCCTTGCAGAGAGAGTGATCAAGCTCTTGTATCATCTGCTCATTTCATCTTAGGGTCAGTGCTGTGGCCACTGCATTCTATGCACTCTTCAAACGCCGGTAGCGCTTTCTGCTCGAAATACTGGTGTCCTTTCGTCGTGCCTATAGGACACACGTCGATCTCGCGATCTTGGCGTATGCATTCTCACCCTTATGACCATGGTCATTGTGGCCAACATCACTGGTGGTGTCACGCCTATGTATACTCGCCTTATTCTCGTAAGTCACCAGGCACAAGATTATGGCCAGCATGAATTGATGGCCAAATGGACGCGGCAAAAAAGCCACCACATCACTGACGATAATACCCCAACGTGGTTCTCTCGTGGCACATCGGCTGGCCCGCTTTCAATGCGAGCGTATTGTCCCAGAACCACGAAAAGACTGGCCCTTGGGCACACGAAAAGTATATAAAACGCAAGCGTGCTCCCTCACGCTCTTCATCTCAGCCATGTCACTTCCCTCAAGAGACCCAGTAGTACGTCTTATTTTTAGTCCTCACTATAGAGAATACGAGCTGACATATACATCTTCTCATCAAAGCACCACACCTTTGTGCACTATCCGGATCTCATAGAATCAAACTGGTCTAGGCCAGGTCTCATGGTCCCTGCATCGGCATACCCTTCTTCCCGCTACCCATCAGGAAAAGTGGGGCGATACAACGTCAAGTTCAATGGAGAACTCGGAGCCAGCCTGGCATCAGTTTGTGACAGCTCAATGGCCGGGGTAACTGAAGAAAAAGTGTTTGAATACGATGTCAGCGTGCTTGTGAAGCCAAAGATGCGCGTCCATGTGCGTTTTTCTCGACTAATCGTCAAGTCCGTAAACTTACAGCTTTTCCGTGTTTCTGCCAAAAATAGTGGCCTGGATACGACGCTGAGATCTATACACCTCAAAGTTCAGACATAGACAATCCAGCAAATGCGAAGATGGCTTATTGCACCGGAAAATATGTAAAGAGATTTTTCGAGGTGAGTATAGTCACTCCGTTTGCCCGATCAGCTAACCAGATACTTCCATTAGGAACGAAGTACATCACGCTCTTCTAGTGAGGAAGACGACCCCTGGTGGCTTGGACACTACTCTCCAGAAGATATCATAATTTTGGCCGTGGAGCATGTGGAAGATCGGGATTGCAAGGACGGCGAAGAGCCAGATACTGTTCTGCAGCCGATATTGGCGGTGAGAATGCCCACAGCCAAAGGAGAGAAGACGGCAAAGTAGCAGCCTCTGGGTGGCGCCGAGCTTTACTAGGCTATATGTTATGATAAAAAAACTGTATCGAGCATGTGTGCACAGCTATTTTACGTTCACGCGCCTTGAGGGCGGTTCAACACGCTAAGCTCAATTGCAAGCCTTTCACATTGGTTTCCTAATAGAGCCTGCCGGAACCAGCCGGATATTTCCGACATTGCACCGTCGGGCTCTTCCTGCTCTGGAGTCTGCCTTCAACTTGAAGCGTGAATCGACGAAGCTGTGAGTTCCAAAGAGCTTTGAAGCTTGTATATCCAAAGATGCACCGTGCCCCACAAGCCTTCAGGGATAACTTGTCTTGAGCTATTAGCTTACAGAAGAAAAATTATGCTTGGGTCAGAGCAGTCAAAGCTTCGACCTTGATGACAATACACTGGTAAGCCTTGTACATACGTTGATGCCGGTTTTTGCGTTAATAATGAACTTTACTTCGACAGGTTTCACGGGGTTCATCTCGAATACATGCATTGATGAGCACTCGCTCACATGCCGCAGAGCCTGAGGCAGCGTCGGGAAAAACGCTTGCGGATGGGGTGTTTGTTTTTGTATTGTTCAGACATCCGATCGAAGGGCTGCTGTGGCCACCCCGCCCATGGATATTCTTCCGTCGGCGGATCGATTGTGTCTCCGAGGTATATAAAGTCACTCCTGGGTATCGACACGAAGCTCACATTTTGTCATCTCTCTTTCGTCCGCTCATTTGATCTCACCTTCGTCTCTCATTTCCATGCCTGGTGCACGTTCCGGCTCTGCAATAAGTCGCGTATGTGTGTATTCATACGCAACGACACCAGTCTGGCTGACGCACCTTTACAGAGACGATATCATACTTTTATGGACTTCTGGTCTGAACGAGAAGCAGGCTTTCTCGAAGAAGGGATCATAGTCCCTCAGAAGATTTATAGTGCGCGTTGGGAGTTTGGACCCGAATATAAGCTCTCTCCTGTGGAATTCAAGATCAACGGAAGGAACGGTATCAATATACGTACCGCATCCTCAGCAAGGGCTTTAGATGGTGCGCAGAGCATAGTAAATTTGCCTCACAAAACCCAAATTAAGGTGCGGATACATGTAAGTGGTTCTGTTGAGCCAACACGCCCGATGCTGATCACCAGGTCGTCTCCAGTGGCCAGGCTACGAGCCATATGAGACGGCAGTCTCTATCAAGCCTACGGCTCCTTCTCGAGGGTTGACTCTGAGAGAGTTCGCGAAGAAGCTGACCGACATGCTTCGGAGATTTCTGCTCGTGAGTCGCACATAAAGCTACTACCGGACTGCTCGTCGTTTTGATACGCTCTTAGACATACTCCAAGACACCCTCTACAGAACTGGGTGGTGATTGGGCCATTCAGCGTTATACCAACGCAGACGTATATTTGCTCAGACTGGAGCATGTCTCAACAGGCAGTTGGCAACCCGTATTGTCGGTAGACCCATGGAGTCTGATTCCGCATTCGCCTACTTAGCCCTTGATGGAAGAGGTTTGTGGCTACAGACATCGCTGATTCAGTTCATTAGTACAGAACTCGAACAATCAAACTATTCGTATATTATATGCTGTAGAGCGATAATCTGATACCTGATGTGACCGTCACGCACCTCAGCGGCTCACTGAATTTCTTTGTTGAGGGTATGGTAACTTATACCTATCTGTTCGCGGCCACAGTACGGAGTCTTTCCAACATAGAGTTGCCTTTATTAGATAGTCGGGTGCGTCCGTGAGCGTCTATTACCACCTTATCCCTTCCTCTGGCACGCGACGACCATCAAGTATGACCAAGTATAAGCCCGTAGAGCAACTAGCATTCTATAACACCTCTTCTCTCATCTCATGTCGCGGCCAACGTTCACTAGGATTGCGCATGTCCTCGAAGTTTATCCCGTAATCTCATTAGAGCCTTTCCCAGCTCATTTCTACCTCGCTCATTTTCTCCCCAGCCCCAGAACGAATCAATCTGCGCGACTAGTGAGTACTTGATCGTTCTAATACTCTTCTCACGAAAAACTCTGACGTACCGGACTTGCTTCCACAAGTTGCCTATCTCCAGTGTCCAGCAGCAGCTGGCGTAGCTCCGCGTGTTGCGTGAATTTTGCTTCGAGCACGGTGTCCATAACTGTTATGTTCACTTCGAACCAATCATGACGACGTAAATGCTGCATTCTGGTGGCCTCCTGCAGTGCTGCTCGTGGCGTCGGTGATTGGCGAATCTGCTCTGCAATATTCGGATAACATTCAATGAACTTGGAAGCCTGGAATACTAATTAACGTATTCAGTTATCTTTGGGTGCAGATCTCTCAACTTGAATCACGCATACAATGCTCAGCAGTTGGGTATGTCAGCTCGCCGTACACGACAGAGTGGTTCGAGAAATTCGTAAACCTACAAACCACGTGAGTGAGCATCGATTTCTGTGGACTGTGGAAAGCTCACTCGTAATATGGCTCGTTTCTATCGTAGAACAAGATAGGATCGTTCAAGAATTCCGACGCCTCGTGCATGGGATAGTCGCGAAACTCGTTCTGTCGCACAACATCTACTCGCCCCAAGTCAGGCTCTGGTCAAATTCCATACCTGGCACTGCTCACCATTCTGGATCCAATGTGAACCACGATGCACTGCAGTGGATGTTGAGCTCGTTCGCTCGCTCCTACGTGAATTTCCCGTCTGACTCGAGGGAGGAGGGAAGAAAAACGCTGCGAATATTTCCCAACACATGGCAGGAGCCAAGAACGTTGTGCTTACAAGTGAGCAAGAACGAGTAAGTCAGTGGCCCATTCGCGAAGGCGCGCGCTTGAGCGAGCTTCGAAATGGCCAAACGGCTACAAATTTATATATAAGACAGCAGTGCACCTTTCTCGCGCTCGAACCCATCTTATCCCCACCTTCCGCCATCGACTGCACTCTGGTAAACGCACAGCATGTGTCCCGACACAAAAAGAACTCAGGCTACAGTCTGCGCGTTCCCAAACTGCACTAACACAGTCTGGCAAGATCCTGATGGCTCGTTCTCCTCGTACTGTGGTACGACACACAAGGACGCGATAGCACTTCTGACGAGCCCCGCCTCTGTATGCAAAGTATGTGTGATGGACCGGACTGAGGATTTATCGAGTGTTCTCCTCTGACCCTGCTCTTTATTGAAGAATTGCAAGCAACGTCCGGTATACATCGCGAATGGGCGTCGTACGCTTCAGTCTTGTTCAGTTGCGAAACGTTCTGTACTGATGTGAGCTGCCAGGCCTTGGTTATTGCGGCAAACGTTGTGCATCTAGCACCAAAACCGCCTGTGGAACTTTCGTGATCACTCGGCGCATCTCGGCGTTACCTACTAACCCTAAGGTTGTTGCCCAGTGTCACACAGCTGGATGCACTCGTCCCGTCTTCCTCGGCAGCGATGGTTCCGCTAGCCAGTGGTGCTCGCAATTACATCGTTCGTACGTGCCACTGTACTCAATTATGCAAACACCAAGCTTCAATGATAATTTCAGCCAAGCGTTGAAGGACGATGGCATTGAAGCTTGCCTTTTGTACGCTGTTCTTTCTTCATTTCACGATGCACCTATTCATGCCGGTAGCAGCTGCAGGAAGCAACCAAAAGCATATCTGACCGCTATTCCAAGTGATTACTGCTCGAGGAAATGCGGACAAGAATCGAGCAGGTTCGGTGCGCATACGGTACATCTTGCAATATACCGCAGACTAATGCTGATTTTTCTGCCAGCTCCTGCCATCCTTCCCATTGATAATCATTACAGCGGATTCAAAGAGGGTGAGTGCACTGGCAATTGCGCCTGTACTATATCGCATGCTTCGATTGAACGAGGTGACAGTTTCGCAGCAATTCAGGGATCAGTGGAAGCACAAGACGCGGATTCCGAATGTCGTCAAGGTCAGTGTACTGCGCCTAGTCGCGAGATTGCGTATTTGCACTGATGTACATCGGATGTACCTTGTGATCAGGTCTGGCGCATCATAGGTGAGAAAGCGCTGCAGGACGACTTTGCTCGATACAAGTACGTGTCGTTGTTTTAATCAATCAAAGTCATTATGCTAACATGCAGTCTCCCAAGATTATCAGTGGAACGAAAACGAACATTACCTGGAGGTAATAGCAAACGCCGATGGCATGGTACAGTACGCCAATGCAGACTTGGTGATGATGACGGTCAGAGTGTGTTGTGTCAAGATACCGCTTGCTCTTTGTGCAGCATTATCAAGGTGTGTCTTCCTCAACGCTAGCCATGTTCAAGTCGTGGACCGCAAAACGTCTGACTTTGTAGTTAGTCATCCTTCAGGGTAGCTAAATTCGGACAGAGAACGAACTTCGGTCGCTTCGGGCAAGGAATATATACTTCTGCAACGTCGTCAAAGGTAATAAACAGTCTCCCTCGCGTTTTTGTACTGAAAAGTTGTTCAGGCGAACGATTATGTCGATGGGCCACGATCGAGTCCATTCAAAGCCATGCTCCTCAACGATGTTGTGTTAGGCAATGTCAAAAGGCTCTACGCTAATGACCCAAAGTTAACTCAGGTACATACATCATTGCAACGGTGTCAATGATGCACTCCTTACAATGAGTCAAAGCCTCCGGCAGGCTTCGACTCCGTTATTGGAGAGCCAGGCAACTGTCTAAACTATGACGAGGCTATTGGTAAGCTTCGTATCCTGCTCTTCGTTTTCTAAAGCTGATTTCTGTACGCTGGTTCTCAGTGTACAAGGTAATCCTGATCTTGTTTTGATTCCTTTGAAGCGCAGCATGAGCTAACTTTGCGTGTCTACCAGAATAAAGCCATCAGGCCGCTATTCCTGGTCGTTTACCAATAATAGCATCTGTGACCACCAGCGTATCTCAAATTTTTCTTGCTCTCGTTATCTTGACTTCTGTTCGCCGCCAGATTGTGTCCCCTGATTCATCGAGCAGATCAAAGTATCTCTCTCTTCCATCATGTTGCCGACTTCAAAAGAATGCCGTGAATTCTGCTGTAATATCTTATGGTAAACTCTACTTTCTCCAATGCCAATGCCAACATGCCGTCAATCACAGCCGCCTGTTTGGTTGCCTGCGCGCGTAGCATCGGTAATTGGAGAACCTGCTCTGCGATAGCTGGATGGTTTTGATGAACTTTGTGAGTTTGCTAGCGGTTGAAGCCTGGATTCCGTACATGTACTGATCGACGTATGGAGCTGTCTCAGGCGTGCTATACAGGTCGAACGATGCACATGATGTTCAACAGTTGGGTACATCCGTCAACCGTATATGACGGCCACTCGAGACGTTGATGAACCTTGAAACCTCGTGGTGAGCTTCACTAAGTTTTGGCACGTGTGGAAAGCTCACTCGTGCCATGGTTCCATCATAGAACAAGATAGGACCAGTTAGGTGGAACTTCGTATGCCTCGTGCATCGGATAGTCGCGAAGCAAGTACTGCAACGCCCCATCTGCTCGCTCAAGTAAAGGCGGTGGTGGTGTGTCTTTACCTCTTGCTAAACGCTCTTGACCCGACGAGAGCCACTATACACTATGGGTGGACGTGGAGCTCGTGCTGTGTCTTCCGCGTGGCTCGAGGTCGCGTTGAGATTGAGGTAGGTGAGAATATTGCCAGTAGAACCCCATACATGTTGGCAGCCGACATCGATGTGCGCAGAAGCAGTCAAGAACGAGCAAGACTGTAGCCCAATTATGAAGGCGCGCGCTTGAGCTCGCTTCGAAGGACCAAACGATAGCAAACTACAATTCGAGACAAAAAATCAACCTTCAATTTCCCCACGACTAGATTATCCCCTCTACCAGTCATTCCAACCGCTCTGGAGTAAGCGTACAGTATGAATTCGGCGGATACAACCGGAATTCAGGACACAAGCTGTGCATATCCAAACTGTGATAGCAAAGTCTGGCAAGGTCTCGATGGGTCGGTCTCGTCTTACTGTAGCTCAAAACACAGGGACGCGATGGCTGCCGAGGCTGATCATGCTTCCACATGCAAGGTGTGAATGATTTCCGTGGAAACGTCCCTTTTGTAACACTTGTTGACCCTGCTCTCGACCGAAGAATTGCAACAGGCGTCCAGCGTACATCGAGAATGGACATCGTGCGCCACCCTGATTTTCCTTTCATATTGAGACGTCACATTTAAGCACATTACCACTGACAGGTCATGACTACTGTGGCAGGCGTTGCGCAAACGATGCCACAACAAAGAGCAGCTCCTCAGCGAGTACCGATGGCTCAACGGGACCGTCATTAGATTCCACGAAGCCGAAGGACGCCGCCCAGTGCGGGATATCTAGCTGTAGACGATCCGTATTCGTAGGGAAGAACGGTTTTGCCAGCCAATGGTGCTCGAGAGCACATCGCACGTAGGTTGTCATACGTGGAGTTGAGCAAACACATTTTCATGACCTCTCATTTTCTTCCAGTCAATCTCTACGAATTGATGGCACCGAAGCATGTCTTCTGTGCGTCCTTCTTCCCGCTCGACATTGTGGTGTAATTGACTCTCCTGCAGATGCAACCAACAGCCGAAAGCACTATTGACGGCAGGATTGAGCGATTATTGCTCTAGGAAATGCGGACAGGATGCACTGAAGCTAGGTATGCAGCTTCCTATATTCCTTGTATCGGTCCCAAGCCCTAATCCACATGACGGTCTCCTACAGCTCCAGGTATTCTTCCCATCAACAACAACTACACCGTTTTCGAAGATGGTGAGCACTAAGACGTCCGCGATAGCTGTCAGTATTGCATCACTCAGAGTGCACAGTCAAACAGCAGTTCATTAGACAGTGGAAACATCGGACGCCTGTCCCGGGTGTAATCAAAGTAAGGCCTTTCCGCGCTCTTGTTAATACCACGCCTGACTCATCTGCTTTTAGGTCTGGCGTATTATAGGACTGAAACCACTTTATGATGATTTTGCTAACTACAAGTGAGGCTTGATATGTCGATCCACACAGCCGTGTCTGACCTGCAAGTTCTTGTTCAGATTGTCAGTGGAAATGAATCGAAATCTACCAGGCGGAAACTGCAAACGTAGATGGCACGGTACAGTACGCGCATGTCGGATTGGTGACGATGAAAACCAGAACACCATCTGCATGGAGCAGACGTGCTCTTTGTGTAGAATCATCGAGGTACGTCATCACTCAGGCATGAACGTTGTGTAGACTCGAAAACACTTGGACTTCAGACATCGTTCAGGCTGGCAAAATTCGGAAAGAGAACGAATTATGGTCGTTTCGGACAGGGAATATATACATCTGCAACGTCGTCAAAGGTACCCCTCTGCTTACCTTACTACACGTCCGAGTCTAAACGATCTGCTGGCGCCTAGGCGAACGCCTATGTTAAACAGTTAGGGCAATCTTCTCACAGAGCTATGCTCCTCAGCGACGTCGTATTGGGAAACGCCAAGAAGCTCTATGTTGATGACTCGAGCTTAAAGCAGGTATGCATGTCATCTTCACAGTATGAGCAGTACACAACATCATTGACCAACTATGTCAAGGCTCCAGAAGGTTTCGATTCTGTGATCGGGGAGCCTGGTCATAGTCTGAACTACGACGAAGCTATCGGTAAGCTTCACGGTCTTCCTCTTGTTGCCCAAGCTGATTTTTGAGCTGCTTACATGACCTCAGTCTACAAGGTATTCATTCTCTTCTTCGTTCGTCTCACGTTCTAATTCCTTGTGTTTGTCAGAATGAAGCCATTCGGCCGCTATTCTTGGTGATCTATCAGTGAAAGCACCAGTGACAGCGGGCGTATGTCTTCCTTCTATCGTTATCCTTGACCTCAAACTCTGTGCGCCATGACTGCTCGTCTTCCGATTCCTTGGGCAGATCCAAATATTGACTTGGTTCCAACACCGAAAAAAGGGTGTGAAATGTGGTATTGATTTTTTGTTCAAATCATCAAATGCTACCTTTTTCACTAGACAATCATCTGTACGACAATCTTTGGGATCTCCCATAATGGTCCCTTGTCGGACATGATAATTCTGCCCAGGACCATGACTACGTCGCTCGAGTCTGCCTTAATTGGTCGGGTGTCTTTGTGAGCGTCTAGTACTACCACCTGAACGTTGTACGACTACCATGGTATCAAGTGTAAACATAACAGGCAATCCATATACAACACGATATCTTCCAGCTCGTATCTCAGGCCATGTGCCTAGGATTGCGCATGTCTTTGAAACTTGTCCCGCAATCTCATCAGAACCTTTCCCAGCCCCAGAACGAATCAATCTGCGCGACTAGTAAGTACCTCATCAAGATATTGGTCTGAATGTGCTCTGACGTACTGGACTTGCTTCCACAAGCTGCCTATCTCCAGTGTTCAGCAGCAGCTGGCGTAGCTCCACGTGTTGCGTGAATTTGGCTTCGAGCACGACTTTCATAGCTCTGATCTTTACCTCTAAACCAGTCTTGGCGACGAAAATGCTTCAATCTGGTGGCCTTTTGCAGTGCTTCCCGTGGCGTCGGTAGGAGGCAAATCCGCTCTGCGATAGCCGGGTGGCGCTCATTGAATTCTAAAGCCTGGAATACTAATTGATATGTAACTGTGTTGGGCGCGTTACACAAGATCCAGGATACTGACGATGCTCAGAAGTCGTGGCCGCTGGATATGACAAAGAGGCTCGAAAAAATTGTGAACCTAGAAACCTCGTGGGTGCCAGGGAGTCTTGCAATTTATTTTGGTGAGTTTGGAAAGATCACTCGTAATATGGCTTATCCCCGTCATAGAACAGGACACGGTCGGTCGACAATGACTTTGATACCTCATTCATCGTGGAATCGCCAAGCTCGCCCTGTTATACCCGTTGTACCCCAGCTGCTCGCCCAAGGTAAGCTGTGATAATGTGCCTAGTATTATCATTGCTTACGATTCTTGATGCCAAACGAATCACAATGTGTGACAGTGGACATGGAGCTCATTCCGAGTCGATCGCTCCTGCCGGTAATTCCTGCACGCCTGCAGTAGATGGTGGAAGCCGACAGCGTTTTGCGTAGTTGCAGTCAAGAACGAGCAAGCACAGTGTGTGAGAGCCCAATCACGAAAGCGCGCGCTCGGACCGTGCAAACCACAACCCGACATAAGTATCAACAAACTTCCATTTCCCCACGCCCAGCATATCCCCTCAACATGGTTTAGGCTCACGGTATAGGTTCTGCAGATACAACCAGAACTCAGGACACAAGTGCGCATTTCCAAAATGCGATAGCAAAGTCTGGCGAAATATGTTTGGTTTGTTTTCGTCGTATTGTAGGGGCTCCAAAGGTGTTCCTTTCTCCTTTTCCTGGAACGCATCATATCATCAGTCCTTGTGTTCGTCAGGATAAAGCCATTCAGCCGTTTTTCTACCAAAAAAGCATCAGTAACCATCAGCGTATCTCCCAGTTCTCTTGCTACCATGATCCTTAATTTGTGTGCGCTGCCAAGTTTCGTCTTCTGGTTTCTTAGGCAGATCAATGTTACTTTCTATTGCAGTTTATTCACAACTTCGATGGAAGATCGGAGATTCGCTGTACTATAGTCCTCCAAAAGCTATCTTGCCGTCAATCACGGTCGCCTGCACGACCGTCTTCAAAATTTCGTCCACTGGTGTCTCGTCGGATATGATATCCCGATCCAAAACAACGTAGTCGGCTTTCTTGCCTGGGACAAGTGATCCCAGACGGTCTTCCGCGAAGGACGCGTACGCCGCGTCAAGGGTCATTCCTTTCAGAGCTTGCGCTCGCGTTAGCTTCTCTGAAGGATACCTAGAGGAGTATGAGCCGCCACAGAAGCTCAAAGATACAGAGCTTCACTTACCAACCGTCGCTCCCGTGAGGGCTTTCTCCGCGAACATCGAGCCGGGAAACAGCGGCGTAGAAGCCCAACAGAGGGTTAATGCCTTCTACCGGGAAGTCAGAACCTAGCGGCAGGATGTTTGCGGGAGACGACCTAGACGTTGTAGAGCAGTTCAGTGCAATTAAGATAAGCTTGGTCAGCTTTCTATACGCACTGGAGCAAGGTTTGATACGCATATGCGCCTTTAATCCTCTTTGGACCCTACTGAACGCGTTAGACCGTCTCAGAAGAGCAACGCCGAGACTTACTAATCGCGTTTCAGCATACCACATGTCACTGGTTGCATGGGTTGGTTGAACACTGGTGATAACTACATTTGATTCAGCTATGTGATTCTTCAGAGAACGTAGTAACTTACCACCCAAACGTCCTGCTCTCTGCAGGTCCTCCTCCCGCATAATCTGGGCGTGCTCAATCCGGGGCCTCCGCCTAGCCGCAATGCTCCGTACATCTTCGCCGGTCTTGATACTTTCCTCCGTTAACACGCTTTCGAAAACGTCCAGAACCACTTTGTTGGCGCGATCCCCGATGCAGTGGATGTTCTGGAAATGCGAAAAGAGGTCATTTTGCTGGAAGAGAGGGGTAGAAAACGAAAACGGCAACTGACAATACCCCATCCGTCTTCCCAAAACTTCTCGACCATGTCCTTTAGCGAGTCTGGAGAGACGCGCATGATTCCGGACGTATCTGGCTTGTCGGAGTATGCCTCTAAGAGTGCAGCGCCCCATGAGCCCAATGCACCTGTAATGATTGTCAAAAAATGCTTTTCATGTACTTGGCGTGAAGAAGACAGTGGATTTACCATCGGTATAAAGCTTCACGCTTTTGAGGTTGAGGCGCTCGTCTTGGCCGTAATCTTCGAGAAGAGGAATGGAGCCTCCCCAATAACTGGCGTTTTCAGAATTACCCATAGCGTACACTCTAATCTGTGACACATATATAGTTGTTGTTATCTTGGCTGCTATGCATCACGTACTGGTAGTCGGCCTTCATCCGCAAAGCTGAGAGAAAGTCGGAACAGGGGTTATTTGCTGCTGGACTATGCAACCTTGTGGTAAACTACTTGCCTTTTAAAAACTTCAATAATATCAGGTGTGGAAGCTGCGTCATGCACGCTCGTCAATCCATAACTGAGTGCGTCCTGGGTGGCCAGCTCCAAATATGACGCCTTCTGCTCGTAACTCCAAGCCGGTGCGTTGACCAGTGCCATGGCGTTATCCACGAATACACCTACATGCGATGTATATGTCGAAAATTTGTCAAACATAGAGTGTCGTGCAAGCAAGGAAACAAACCTGTCGGGTCACCAGCTGAATTGCGTATGATTTCTCCACCGTTCACCTCATCATCTGAAGGCCACTGCTGTCCCGGTAGTTGCTCCTTCGTTAACTCCAAGGCGCGGGGAGATACCCACAGAGCATGGCCGTCCACGCGGCTCAGAGATATCGGAAGGTTTTCTAGGTTTTTGCGAGAGCTTAGGTGGGCCTGTAGAGTGATATGTGAGATCTGCGATGTACATATGCATCGGACGGACTTACGGCGGTAGGGAATTCTCCTGACCAGTCAGCCCAGCGAGTCTGATCCCAGCCCATGCCTTGTACCCAGGTACCAGGTTTTTCGTGGACTTCTGGATGCTCGTGTACGTACTGTTCTAGTATGTCTAGTAATTCTGCAGAAGTGATTTCTCAGTATGCATCCACATCGTCAATGCAAAGACGGCTACCATCCAGAGAGCCCACGTTGTCCAGCTGCAATTGCATTTTGAAGCCATATGGTATAAGATGAGCATGTGCATCTGTGGCCAAATAAATGAGCACGAGGCGACTGTGATTCAATACTAGCACATTTCCCCATTACCAGCTAGACCTGGGACGATGATGCTTCCCGGCTTCAAGTGGAAGGTCACCAGAGGCTTTTTCGCTTTAGGCTCATTCCCGTAGAATTTCTTGATTACTTCGTTTTGATATCCGTCCCAGTACTCGCGGATGTCATCTAGGAAGTAAGTTATGGTGCTGTCTGCTTGAACATCGTGGTGCATACCGGCCGTGCCTGTTTCGCGAATCTCGTTCTTGTGTATGAGCAGACAATCGACGTTTGGCTGAGCATTGTCCACAGTATATATCTTCCCCGAAGAGTGTCCGCACACAGCGTAGGATTCCGGGACCACGGTTGTCGACGTCGCTGCAGACCTTGGACTAGCACTGTAGAACCCGGACACGTAGTAAGAGGCGCCTGCGAGGACAATAGCCAACGCTACGGCTAGCCACATGTAAAATTGCCCCTTTGTGTCTTGCTCGTCTACTTCCTTGGCTATGTTCGAGTGACGGTGGTCCTCTTGTTTCACACTTCGTTGAGTGGTCGGCTTGGGATTTTCCATTCTGCGTTTTGACATGAGGTCGCTTTCCCGTCTCTAAGTCTTTGTTACTTGAGTCGCAATTTACACTTGAGAGATATACAGCTTCTTAGCGTGGTCAAGAATATGCCGGTGGAAGTATTCAAGTTTGCAGTATGTACACGACGGTGGTGACATCCAAACCGTGAGACTCGATCCGGGAGTCTGGCCCACCATACACTGAAGCGCCGGCTTTGTGGCGTGAGAGCCTAGGGGTTCTGCGTAGTGAGGAGACTTTGCTTGAAATTGCACCATACACATATCAACAGAATACAGCGTACGACATTGCCGATATGCTTCACACTATCGGTGACAATGGGTTAAGTTGATGGACTTTGTGTGTTGCCTAATCGGCCATTGACAGTACCCGACATCATATACGTACAATGCTGAGATGAAGGAGAACGAAAAGATGTTGATGGATGGTACGAAACACAGTGGGGAGCAGAGATAACTGACAGAGAGAGAAAGAGAGAGAGAGACAGAGAGAGAGAGAGAGTAGAAACGGAGAACAATACCGAACAGAGCGGAGATGGCAGGCCAAGACAGCAAGAAAAAAAAGTCGACAGACAAGAGAGCAGATCAGCTGCGAGTACGTGCGATGAGAAGACAAATGCCCAGACTTGAATTGACAGTAGCCACTGATCTACTGCCAGTAGCCCTGCTGCTGCCTGGGCTGGTACGAATAGAAGCTGGCATCGGAAGCGCCTTGAGGATACCCAACGTGAGCCTGTGGACCTTGGCTCTGGGGCTGGTGCTGCTGGCTCTGTGCCTGAGGACCAGCTCCCGCACCTCCGGAGAACCTTTGTGCATTGTAGAAGCTGCTTTGAGGCTGCTGGACGCCGCGCCCTTGGGGTCCCTGACCGGACTGACCCACGCCTCCAGCGCCTACGTCCTTTACATTAGTACCATAAGGCTTGTACGCAGCTTCAGGAGATCCTCCAGTGCGTTGCCCAATAGGAGGACCGGAGGTAGGAGCAGAAGTCTGACTCAGACCCATAAAGCCCTGCATGCTCTGACCGCTGCCGCCGTAGAGCTGCTTGCCGTAGTCATTCGAGGGCAAGTTATTGACACCCTGCTGGTGAGTGTGCTGGTAATCGATGTCCCCGTAAGGGCTCGAGGTGTGCTGCTGTCCGTAAAGTCCCTGCCCGTAAGGGGACTGCGAAGGCACCGACGCGGGTGCCTGCTTTGTCGCGGGCGAGGGAGCAGACTGGGGTCCAGGAGGTCCCTGAAACACAGCGGGGTACTTGACGAACGGCTGGGGAACAGAGTAGCCAGAGCTGTAAGGCGAGCCGTAGTACTGGTTTTGGGGGTATGGTGTGTAGTAGTAGGGAACGGGGGGAGGGTACTGCTGGGGACCTTGTCCCGTAGGCTGCGATTGACTGCTATTCTGCGAAGTCTGAGGAAGCTGCTGCGATGGCTGAGCGTTCGAAGGAGGGAGGCCCGGAGCTCCGTGAGGCTGCTGGGGAGCCCCTGGAAGACCCTTAATCTCATCGTGACCGAGCACGTTCCGGCTACCAAAGCCAGTCGGGCCGGTGTAGGACTCATAGAAGTTCTAGCGCAGCATATCAATTCAGTCAGTTACACATATTTAGGTGTTCCTCGGCAGGACTCACCCGTTGACTATCCCCACTGTACTGGTAATCCTGGCCGCTGAAGCCACCGAGGTGAGATGCCTGAGTTTGATGTCCAACTTGCCCTGAGAGCTGACCAAACGAGCCGTATGGGCCATCTTGACTCTGAGTTGCGGATACCGGAGGAGTGGCAGTGTGGAAGTACGGCTGCTCTTGTTGGCGGAAGTACGAGGAATGGCCACCGACACTCTGCTGAGGAGTATGGGAGACTTGTGGAGACTGCGAAACTGGCTGACTGTGAGTGTTTTCGAGGTGAGTGGGCAAGCCATGCTGAGAGTACTGCTGGGAAAGTAAACCAGCTTGCAATTGCGGTTGTGCTTGCTGAGGTAGTTGGTGCTGTGAAGGAAGTGAGGGAGGAGCAGCAGGAATGTGATGCGAGTATGATGAGATGTTGGATGCAGAGGCAGACGACTGTGGCTGAGTGGTGACTTGTGCGGGAAGAGCGGGTTGCGAGAGGGACGAAGGGAGAGCAGAGTGTGTTTGATGTTGGCTGACGGGGGTTTGAATGGAGGCTGTAGTGGGTGTCGCAGTTGTGTTGGCTTGCTGATGCTGAGCTTGCTGAGGAATGGCTGATTGGAACAAGCCCTGAGTAGTAATGGGTGTTTGCGTCGGAGGCGACGTAGCGACAGGTGCTTGTACTGGGGCTGGTTCCGGAGCTTGCGTCTGCACTTGCAAGGCGGGAGGCTGAGTGAGTTGAGTAGAGAGGGGCTCGGGTGTTGGTGCCGAGATTGGCTCCGACGTTCGCTGGGCAGGAGCAGGATCTGTGGCTGGTTCATGACTATTGAAACTCACGATTAGCGAGCGAAAGTAACAGTGGCAAGGAGTACTCACGAGCCAGTATCAATCTCATCACCTGCAAGGCTCAAGCTACCGAACTGCATGCCAATCTTCTCAAGCGAAGTTCCGAACCCACCACCGGGCATAACAACAGCCTCGTCAGTCTTGAATCTGTGTCGATGCGCAGCCGATAATGGCCTAGTATGAGCAGCAGGAGTAGCTGGCTTGAGAGGTGCAGGTGCTTGAACTGGATCCAACTTCAAACTGGGTGCCTGCGCCTTGACAGGAAGAGCAGAAGGTGTGGGGATCAACTCAACCTTCGGTGCGGGTATCTGTTCTTCCTTCGAACGGGTCTCCTCGACATGTGGAGGCTCCGATGGCTTACTCGGGTGTACCGGTTCATCGTCCCATGTGGGTGCTTGCACAGTCGTAGGTTCCTCCCATCCAGTAGCAAGTTCAGGCTGGTTGTCAACTTTAGCAGGTTCGGGCGCTGTTGGAGGTTCAGGTGCAGATGCTAAAGCAGGGGCCGGTGTCGCCGCTGACGCAGGAATTGTAGGTGGCACAGGAGCGGGAGCGGGAGTAGCAGCTGGGGGAGGGTTCGGCTTTTCTTGTGGTCTATTGACATCAACTCAGAGGGCATTTTGACTACTACAATTCAGCAAGACGTACTTGGCAATTTGTGCCCACGAAAGCTTCGAAGTTGCCGGCGTTTTCTGTGCTTTAGCTGAAGCAGGAATAACGGTGGCAACATTGCCATTCAGCTTTGCGGTATCGCCTCCCCAAGTTGTCGGAGTCGTCGTAGGCCATGGCGACGCGGGATCCGAAAGAGCAAGTGCATCGACAGTCGGAGCGCTCGTGTCTTCAGCCTTGGGAGAAATTGGCTCGGGGGCAACAGGGCCGTCTGCAGCTACAGTCTCACCATTCGCCTTAGAAACTGTGTCGTCAGCCGTGGTATTACCAGCTTTCGCATGACGGCCGTTCGGTTCTTGGTGACCGCCGCGAGCGAAGGTTCCCCGAGCTGCGCCGCCGCGTCCAGAACCGCCTCTACCACCACGGCCGCCCCTGCCACGGAACTCGCCGCGCTCTCTGCTTCCAGGAAGCTCCTTAGATTGAGACTGGGGGGTTGAGAGTTGCGACTTTTTGTCCTTCTTGCGTATGACGGAGCCCCACTGCTCGGCATGACCTAGGTGCATTACCTCGTGAATGAATGAATGACGCGGCGCACGACACTTGCAATACCTTCTGAAATCCTGGTGGCTGCAGCATCAATGTCGCCACCAACCTCGACTAGGAGAGACTGTAGGTCTAACACCTGAAATCAGAGCACCGCATAGTCTTTGAGCACAGACGTGATTACCCTCACTAGACCAAGACGGAAATGCTTCTTGCAGGTGCTGAGCTTGCTTACTGAATTTGCCAGATGCAGCAACGTCTGCAGTGGGCTGTTGTTTGCGATACGCGGAAGAGTTGTACATTCTGAACGAGACTCGTGTCCTGCTATGCGTTGCAAAACGACGAGGTGAGGGTAAGAGGAAGCTGAGTTTGATTTTTCTGGAAATTTGCCCGGCGTAGAATTATCAGAAAAATAGCTTGTCCCGAGCAGACCTCTGATGAGTTCCGGAACTCCGGCCGTCACCACAACACAGCTTCTGTAGCCGGCCGGGGCGTCGGTCCTCAAGACTAATTATAATTAATGATAAGAAATCACGCGCGAGGTAGTAAGTGTTTCGCGTAATTACACCTCAGTGCCTGGATTCTCTTCAACTTCTACAAGCCAACCTCACTCAACGTTCTGCTGTGCTCGTGAGAACCACAACTCTCAAATCATAGACATCTGTATCCTGGTCGTACAGCCTTGAGGAACTTGACTTGGAAGCGCAGCTTACTCTGCCTCTACGACTAGTTGCTACAAATGCAGTCAAAACGTCCACCAAACCTCTCGTTACAGATTAGCAAGAGACCTGTCCCGAAGACGGTAATAGAACTGCAGACTCCAGTGGAAGACACAGGCGGAGATGTCGAAGATGAGCAGGATGAGGACGGATACCACTCCTCTCCACTGTCGTCCAGTTCCTCGGAATCCCAGGACGCATTCCCAGTAATTGGCAGCGGAGACACTGCATTTGACTCTGACGATATATCCAAGGACCTCGCCTTGCTGGCCAAACTACGACGCAGCGTGCGCAACAACCTGCGACTGCGACCGATACGTTCTGCCTCAGGTTCGATGCGGACATCGCAGACGGACGCACCAGTTGCTTCCTCGTCTCAATCCTCGTACTCACCTCCCGACTCACTTTCAGATTCGGCAGAACTGTGTTCACCTAGTCCAGACGAGGAGGGAGCCACCCCTGCCAGTGCATACTTCACGCCCTCTGATGAATTTCGAGCAACTCCTCTCAGTGCGTTTTACCACACCCGACATCCATCGGCCGACACATCCTCGTCCAGCACGCATTCTCATTATCCTCAACCTACTGTCGATGCGTCAGTATGTGGCATCAGCCCCGCGCTACTGATGGCCCGGCTGACATCCCCTACACGACCGTTACTCATCGACACGCGATCGGTCACATCATTCAATGCATCTCATCTGCAACACAGCGTTAACATGAACATCCCATCTCTCATTCTGAGGCGTTCCCGTAAAACAGCTGGTGCTTTTCCTTCAATTGATGCGCTTCGACAATTCATAACTACCGAGGACGGCAAACAAGTCTGGGACGACCTACTGACTGGAGAAGATTGGGACGGCGATGTAATCGTTTACGACCAGGGCATGCTTCAGCGAGACCGGAATGGTGCCCAATCTGCTGCTTGGGCTACCATGGACATTGTTGCGCCGCTTCTGCCTCATGGAAGCGTGGATTACCTGGAGGGTGGTTTCGCAGCGGCTCGCGGCCATTCATACCTATCTCAGCTTCTCATAACCAGCTCAGACGCGGATAGTGGTTATCCATCATCTATACTAAGACCCACGATATCTTCGCCTCCTACAGTATCCGGAAGTATAAGACGACCTCTAGGCGGATTGGGGCAATTAGACACTCAGACCGCTGCTCGTTCGAAAGCTGTTCCTGAAGTTGAGCGGCCGATCCCTTCGCCTCTTCCCATCATGTCCACCAGATTATCGTCATGGAATGGAAATGACTTGTCCAGCCCCTCTCCAGCACCATCTGCGACGGTCTTCTCGCGGCCACAGCCTCCCCGTCGACCCAGTATACCTTCCCTTCGCAGACTGGACACAGACTATGCCTCTACTCCTGCGCTTCCCAAACTGCAAGTCCCGATGTCAACCAATCATCTATCTGTTTTGCCCGCTCAGTCGAGCGGTAAATCACTGCGTAGTCGTTCGCGATCTCCTGGTCACCTCAATCTCTCACTTGCTACTCAACCTCAATCAGATTCTTCACGTCTACTCTCCCCTTCACCGGGTCGCTCCACTGAGGAGCTGGAGGCACCCCGTACACCTTCATTGTCGACGTTCAGTCCCCCGCGATCTCCCAGAACACCAATACCTCGGTCTCCGGCCACTGCACGCCCAGAAGACAACGGTCCGAGCACTGAAGAGCCATTCCCTGAGTTCACGGTGTCCACCATTCTTCCAAATTTCCTTTTCCTTGGTCCAGAGTTGACCATCGAAGAGCACGTGGAGGAACTACAATCGCACGGGGTGAAACGAATTGTCAACATAGCTGCCGAGTGCGACGATGACCATGGATTACATCTTCGAGAGCGCTTCGAGCGATACGTGCATATACCCATGCGAGATACAGTTGAGGAAGATAACATTACGAAAGGCGTTCGTGACGTGTGCGCCATCCTCGGTGAGCTTCTCAACACTAGCACACCGCATTACATCTAATCCGCATTTCTATCTTTCATCGTCAGACGATGCTCGTCTGCATTCTGCTCCGACGTACGTGCACTGTAAAGCAGGGAAATCCAGATCTGTCACGGCTGTGATGGCCTACCTAATACACGCTAACCACTGGCCGCTGTCGAAAGCGTACGAGTTTGTGCTCGACCGGCGCAAAGGAATATCGCCGAATATCGGGTTTGTCTCAGAGCTCATGACGTTCGAAGAGCAGGAACTGGGAGGAAAATCGGTTGGTGTTGTGAAGATGCCGCAGGAGTCTGGTACGGATAGTGGAAACACAGGAGGCGGTACTATGGGAGGCAACTACGGCGTCGCTTTGGGTGGCCGAAGACCGCAGCATATTCGTGAAAGTTTACCTCCCGCATTTGCCGCACAGCATTCTTTGAATTTGGTTCCTATGATGGTGGACGTCGCACAGCTGGGAGACTCACAGCAGGAGATGGAGATCAAGGATTCAGAAGGCAGGTATCGCCATGCCCGTAGAGCCCCTGTGAATGCGGCGACGCTGCAGCCAACGAGGCGAGTCAGCAAAGCTGGCCTGGAAAGTTCTGCGTACATCTAGCAGGGACCAGTCGCGCACATGTTTTCGTTCCCGTTTTGCCTTTCACATTGCTCTCGCATCTGTCTTGATATCATTTCTTTCGTGAGTGATCGCTGTTTCTCGACCGCAATTCCATCTGTTTGACACAAAGGCCCGCTTTGTCAGGTCTCTGTTATCTCTTTAGCCGCAGTTTAAACACTCGCTCTCCGTTGCTGTTCCTTCAAATATATGCCGGTTTTACGACATTATCGATGTCGCTTCAAGCGCAATTGAATCATATGTTTGCCTCATGACCATCGGAGAAAACACACTGCGACACGTTCCAATCCGTCGCGTCCGTGAATCTCGACTATGTGACTTGTCGCAGCTGCTTGCTATATAATCCTCGCTAACATGGATTATAGTATACCTGACTCACCCGCAACATACACTCTCAGCTCTTTCCGCTGTTACCATGCTCGACTTCAATGGTATACAAGTGTGGGTCTCATGTCCTGACGGCACAGACGTCCATGCGACCGCGCAAACTCAACAAAGGGACTATGAAAGCGTTGCGACAATAGCGTATGGTCGGCGACGGGTGAGTTATGCTTGAGAATACTGGAGCTCAGTAACACACGCGAATATCGTCTAGGAGTTCACTCTACACTGGCATACTATGGATTCTCCCATACCGTATAGCGCATTGTTTGTAGTCTACGTCAAGAACGACAAGACGTCTCGTGAGAAGAAGGCCGCGGTAATTTTTTTGAAAAAGGGCTGGACGGACAGTAGAACGCAGAAGTCCAATCTCGAAAAGGAGTTCAGAGATGGACTGAGATTTCCATACACACCACGGTCCAGTGAGTCGGTCACAATTAGCCAATCGTAAAGTCGTGTACTCATGGTGATATCAGAGGAGAATCAGAATCAGATCGAGGGATCCGTCCGACTGGAAGTCTACCAAAACCCCCGAATCCCTGCGACGAAACATGTTCTCAAGCTTGATGACTATCTACAACACCTGAACAAACCTTTCGCGGTGTTCAGATTTAACTTTGTTTTCGGTTGTAACGAATCGTTCGCAGACGATGAATCTAGCTCGGACTTCGAGGCAGACAGGTAAGCGGACATTGTCAGATTCCACTTCCTGACCAACCCAGATTCCGGTGCTCGTTACCAGCGCTGGTAAGTGCTTTGCACCCCAACAATTTTCGAGTGAGCGATTGACAATTACCCCGTAGCCTCACGCCCGCCCACTCGTGGCAAGTGTACGCGGTCCACGCATCACGATGATACCTCCAGCAGCCGATCCGCTTTTCCTGCGAAACGAGAAAGACATACGAACACAAGTCCCCCTCCGAACCGCACCCCAAGACGCGAAGCCCAACTGTTGACACCATCTTCCCGTGCTATAAGAACAGAGTTGCTCCTTTAGGCATGCGCCTTCATGCCCCCGACTCCTCGGCTGCTAGGTCCTCTCGAGGACACGACCGCCGTAAGACACCAGAGTTAATGGCGAACACTGCAAGGGTATGGGCGACATTGCTCTTCATATCATGACCCTTACTTACCTCGACATGATTTGCTAGAGCAGTGCTGAAAAGCGGGCAGGCATCCACAGGCAAATGGAAGAAGATCTGAACGTTGAAGAGGACCTATGTACTCAACTAGCCGCCGCCGGCCAGGTGAGATTCAGCCTTTTGCAATGCAACAACGTGACGATAAGTGTCAAGGGAAGCTAAAGCTGTTGATCAAAATTTGTGTATGTAACTTATATGCATTGCTCAATGCTGCAGAGTGAATACATGTGTCCTGCCCAGCAATTATCTCGAAAACAGTCCGACAGCGCACTCTCAAACATAATAAAACGTAAGTATTTCTAAAGAAACTGTATGCCTGTAAGGATCACCCGCGACTCTCGCTCGCACGTCGTCCGTTGCCGACTACGCTCGACAACTGTACGCTCCCCATGCGCATCCGTCGGTTGGCGAGCGAAAGCGGCTCGCGGTAGCTCTTCTGGTCCCAGCTCCAGGTCGCGTACATCTTAGCGTCAGGGAGGGCTTTCGAGGCAGACGTGTCTTTGTCCTTCTCTTTCTTGACTCCGTTCGGTAGCTGAGGAGTAGGGGCGACACCAGGCAACCCTGTGCCTGAGTTCCAATGGGCGTTGACGCCAGGTCCGTAGAGGAGTTTCTGCGTGCCCCGCGATAAAACGGGCGGATGTGTGACCTTGGTAGTTCGAGTATGTATAGGCCCCTGCAGCCAGAGAACATCAGAATTAACGCAGCTATAAATCATAAGAAAAAGCATACCGGTAGAACTCGCAAAGCCAGCGCCGGTATTCGAGACGGCTGTTGGCTTATAAGCGGTGCTATCCGCTCTGTACCAAGGATAGACCGTGGCGGTTTTTTGGGTAACCTCGCATCAACATCAGCCTCTTTCCCTTTGTCCTTCCCCGACTTCTCCTCAGAAGCGTCAGCAATGACTTGTGGGTATGATGGTCCTATGGGAGCCACTCGCGGGGCATTAGGCGTGGAAACACCGTACAACGTACAATGAGGCTCCCAGCGTGACTCATTTTCCGTTTGCTCGATGAGCTCCAAAGCAACTTTATACCTGGCGGGGTTGGCTGGTCCCGGATCCTTCGATGGAGGATGCGTGAGAACGTGGTGGTATGCTTGGTATAACGCCGACTGCGTCACCGGAAGCTCATATGGCTTCGGTGTAGGCGGTGGACTGGGCATCCGCGCTGGAAGATGCCGTGTTGGTTGTGAAGATATTGACGAAACGCTATAAGGGATCGACGTCCTATAATCTGCAGCTCCAAAGGACACCTCCGGAGGCGGTGTAACGGGACGTTCAAGCTTAACAGGGTTAACGGGGGCGATCGTTGAGCTTCCAGCGGGAGGTAGGGCCGTGGGTGGGGGTGAAGGGGTATTTCGAGGTGTATTGCTAGGGAATGGAGGGAGAAAATCCGGTATATGGGGTGGAGGTTCCCAGTGCGCAGTTCTCGGTCGCTTTCTTGGGGGTGTAGATGGATTCGATATTGGCGAAAGCGGGAGCGGCGGTGTGAGGGGACGGGGACTTTCCATCCGTTCGTCTTCCTTCTCCTTCATCACAGTCTCCGAGTCCATAGTCACATCCTGCAGCTTCAAAAGTGGTTCTTCCTCCTCCCCCTCCCTTTCGCTCTGAGGGTCCTCGTTGTCTTCTATGAATGCTTCTTCTGGGACTGGTCCATATATTAACGGAATTGCATCGTCGTGGTCCTCGCGTAGACCAGACGAAAGTAGTGCTAGATAGAGTTGCAGTGTCAGCATGCACAGCAGACAGGTATCATGCAAAAACGGACCCTTGAAGTCATTCAAGTCTTCAACACGCCTAGCTGTGTGTACCGCGTACCGTGACATCTCCCGTCCTTCCGTCGCGCAATACTGGCTCAACTCGGCCACATCCACGCCCAATTCGCGCAAGGCATGTTCCGCATCCCTCGCATTTAGTCGTAGTCGTCCTGCATGCTCAGCATATTTCGCGCATGTTGTCGACAGTAGTGTGAGGTAACGAGAGAGGAGATCGGTCAGTACCAGAGTCGCCTGACTAGAGGCACGCGAGAATTGATGAGCATGTAAAGTCTCAATAGTGACCGTCTCCAGTAATCTCTTCGCCCCTACGTCCATTGCCGGCTTGTGATGAGCTCCCTGTGAGCAACGACGAGGACGGTTGTGAGTGGCATTGATCTCCGATTCAATAATTGATTTCCCGCGTGCTTCTCTCCTCGGCGCTTGAGCCAGTCTTCGATAAAGCTCTATCCTTCCCACCAATGTGCGGTCGTTTTGCTCTAGGCATACCTGTGAGCATAATCACCAGTGAGATTTTTGTGCCACCGTCTCATGTCTACTTGCGCAGCACAACCAGATTGAGGAGTTGCACGGCTATAATGTTCAGGTTGGAGAATGGGTAGCCCAGGAGCACTTTTATCCCAGGTAAATGAGCGCCGCTGGTTATTGCTGCTGTATACAATAATACGTACGGTCCTCTAGGTATAATATAGCACCCCGCTCTCATGCGCCCGTGATACGACGTGGACATGCTCACGCGGGAGCAGCTTCCGCTAGCCACTCAGAAGAAGCAGACAAAGTTATTTTGCACACCATGAAATGGGGTCTCGTCCCACACTGGAGTAAGCACGACGACGGTAACCTGAATACCATCAATGCACGCTGTGAAGCTCTTGTCGAAGGCAGCGGAGGTATGTGGGGTAGCATCAAAGGGAGGAATCGCTGCGCTATTCCATGTCAAGGGTATTATGAGTGGCTTAAGAAGGGCAAAGTCCGCTTGCCGCATCTCACGAAACGCAGCGACAGTAAGCTTATGCTCCTCGCGGGCTTGTACGACTGTGTTACTTTAGAAGGTGCGTCTTACGCTTCGTAGAACAATAAGGACACACCATGATCGCAGTATCAGGACAAGCTGAGCCTTTGTGGACTTTTACGATTGTAACGACAAATGCCAATCAGGAATTCAGCTGGCTTCATGACAGGCAACCGGTAATGCTACCTACCACAGATGCACTCAACACCTGGCTGGATACATCCTCAGGCTCTTGGAATGCAATTTTGACCAAGATGGTCCAGCCATACAGCGACGCGACCGTACCACTAACCTGGTAAGCACAGCAACGACTAGAGGACCATAGCACTCATTGAATGCTGTACAGCTATCAGGTGCCCAAGGAAGTGGGCAAAGTGGGAACTGAGTCTCCTACGTTCATTGAACCCGTCTCTGAACGTCGTGACGGCATTCAGGCGATGTTCGCAAGACAAGTTGCAGACAAGGCCTCGCCCTCAAGCTCTCAGGCCTCGCCAACAAAGCGCAGAAGGAGCGATTCGACGGCCTCTTCGCCTGCTGCGTCACCTCGCAAGAAATCTGGAAAGGCTGTCAGTCACGAAGTTATCGACCTCTGCGACAACGAGGATGACGACCAAGACAACGAACAGCCGCTTGAGAAAATGAACACATGGGAAGACGACTCCAGAGTAGAATACGTTGATCGATCTAAAGAGGCTACCACCTCGAAGGTGAGCATCACGTTGGCATCTTTGACATGGTACTGATCGTCAGCATTCCGACAGACACCCAGCACACCCTCCAAGAAGGTAAGCACCGCTGTTATCTGGTCGTCAGCGGCCCTGAAGTGTCTCTGGTATCTTCCAGCAGCGTGCTAAGCCAAAGGTAAGCACGCTCGTATATGCGAGGATGTTAGTCATGTGAGAACTTGAGTGCAGAATTCACCTAAGAAGTCGGCGAGCTCTGTCACCAGTGCAACTCCGAACATCATGCAGAGCTGGCTTACCAGGATGTGATACCCCTAAACGCCTACTATATACGGACACTATCACACTCACCTGCACCAAGATTGGAACATGTACTCTCAAGTTGAACTTGCTTTCGGACCACCACCTCTCATTCTGCCTGGCTCACGCGTCGCCTTGAAAGCGCGATGGGTCCTCTCTATCTACTAGTCGCTCTTTTGTGTTCTTGTTCTACGGCTGCGATTCCTATACCCCCTCCCTTGGTCTCTGTCATGTCTGGTCCGTCACCTGTGGCGGTCGTACTCGGCGTGTGCGCTCCGTTTGTTCTTCTAGCCGTTGTCAAGTATGCATACATGAAGTATCGCCGTGCAGAATCTATTCACTCAGAGGTTGCGCATGCGGAAGCGGAAGTCAAGTTCTCGCCTCCTCTCGTCGGTCTTGGTCTGGAACCCAAAGTGCTGAAGAAAGGCTCTCGTAAATTGGACTTGAGCTGCTTGTCTGGCTACGCTGTTGGAATGCTGGGATCACCAGAGTGGGAAACGCGGGTGAAAGTGCGAATTGACAAGGCATTGAGGAAGGCATGCTCTGAAGGTTCTGAAGCAGCATCTCGCGCTGCCTCGCCATCTACTGCCACCCGCTCGAGATTCGGTAGCTCTCATCGTTCTCATGATGTCAGTGTCGCAGGACACAGGAGCTCTCGCCATGCTTCAAGTACCTCCTCAAAGTCGCGCGCTATGTCGCTCTCCTTCCTCGAAATGTACTCGCCGGATAGCAACGTCGGCAACTGCGCTGCGATTCATCCTAACTCACCTCCTTGCTCAGCAAGCCACCCTCGATTACCTGCGTACTCAGAGTCGGTCCGTTCGAAAAGCAACAGCTCCTCCTCTCGAATAGAGATTTCGACATCGTCGCTGTCTCCTACATTGATGCAGATGATGGAGCCCGTGGTAGCGTCTTGGCAAGACGACATTCCAAAACAAGAGACATCAAGGAGTACGGGTTCCACTGGTCGAAATGGCTCTCATAGTCCGAGTGAGTTTCTTGTTCTCGGGAGATCGCCACGCGTGCTAACTCTTTTGCAGCTCCTCCATTCGAGACACCTCCTAGCACACCTGCTAAGTCGTCTGCCAGCCTTTTGGATTCGCTGTCAAGGACTTCGCGCTCTGCCGCCGCTGACGTAAGCCAACCAGTAATTTCGATGACTAGCGCCGCTTTCTCGACATCAGTCCAAAATGGCTCTCTTCTCACTGTCCCAACTTCCAATAAGCGATCTGCAGCAGGCCAGATACAGCAGACTAGCATTGTACCGATCAGTACACCTTTATCCCCTACTACCCGTCCTCTCAATATTTCCGTCCCGCGCATAGCTTCAAAGGCTAGTATCGACTATCTCTCCGCCAGTCCAGCTCAATACGTCGTTGAACGACTTGTCGCTCCCAGACCAAAGGCCCAACGCAGGAAGAGCGGAAGCCCTTCAATCGGCCCTTCACCTTTACGCAACCCTGTCACAAGTTCTTCGTCCTCAAGCTTATCGAACTCGGACGGGTATTTCTCTATGTCCAAAACTGAGGCATCTCACACAAGCCCGGCAGCTTCCGTACCTCATTCACCTCATTGGGACTTGGACGACTTGATGAAGAACGGCAAGCTCGACATTGACGCGGTCACAGAAGCCCTCGGGCTGGGGTTTTCTCTCAGCGACAGCTCTACCTCGGGTCCTAGCTCTGGTTCTGATTCACGATCTCCCGCGAACACCACTAGCCTCTCAGAGTCTCTTTTACGAAAACCAGGTGGACCTCTGTGCGCCATTCCTGAGGAAGCAGACGTAGAAGACTCTGTCATCGACGAGAGCCTTCGGCCTTTATCGTCTTTGATTGAACGGTGGGGACGTGTCCAGCATTTCCAGCACCAGAGGTTCACAGTCGACACGGGAGACGTACGGGAATCTGTGAGCTCGAGTGTCTTGGAGGTTGACTTGAGTCTGCTGGGGATCGACGTCTCTGCAATATCGGGGATTGGCACTCCGAGTCCTGGTTCCATCGCCAGGGGTGGAAGCTCGGATCGGGACTCGGGCTATACGTGGGAAGCTGAAGATACCGAGTCGGTGTCTGGGTGGCGAGATGATTTGTATGTTAGGTACGTTTGTTTCGTCTGTTCACTTGGTGGGAGATGCTGATCATGATGCAGTGACGGGGTGGGTTTGGCTTGTTGAACTCTATTCCTGTCCATGACATGCGATACCTCTGGACAATCAATAGGACTATATTATGTGAGGTTAGACCTTTTTGGCGAGTTTTCGCGGATACCTTAGAGATGTGTATGTACATGTACTACACCGTTTGTGTAGACGACGTTCGCTTTATAGCATAACGCGGGTTGGGCTCTTCACATCTCATACCTCATTTATCAGATACCATGACACACCAAATAATTACAATTCGGGACTGTTATACTAGACAATGAAACACACTCGATTTACAGTCAGTTACATACGTGCAGATGCATAGTGAGGAATTCGGGAAAGTCAATAAGGGTCAACTGCCCGGCGAGGATCGTACTACGAGGGCTAGGCAGAGAACAAGGCAGGAACCTACATGTAGTACATACTGGTTGTGAGGAGCAGAGCGAGCACAATGAGGTGAGCCGGGTTCCGTACGTATTTGTAGTTGCTAACGCTGGTTCCGTACTTACACTAAACATTAGGGGACGCAGCATGGTACAAGTAACGACTGTCCCACATGATGCATGACCTGCCACTCCAAGCGGACATTGGGCTATATCAAATTACCTCGAAAATGCATTGCAATTGACTCACGACATGACTATGAGAGACAAGATATAGCTCGAAGCCAGCGGCGGATAGATATTACACATTGCGGGGGATGAGTCTGACTAGTTGTAGCCTACATGCCGGGTAATTGCCTGATTTGGAGGCGCGGTGTAGGACAAGATTGGCACCCAAAACGTCGTTTCGGGTATATTTTCAAGCGCCACCAGGTAAAGGTCCTGCTGGCTAGTCTCGGCTCCAGACGTCAGGGAGACAGGGAGACTAGGGTTCCGTCGGAAATTCACTGCCGACTTTCCAACAAATGTTAGAAACACAATGCCGGTAAAGGTGTTTCCAACGTATCGTATGAACTACACCAGATATACTTAGACGGTGTTCACGCTATAGCATGACACGGGCTGGGATTCTCCCTTCACACCAACAACTCAAGATTCGGAGCCATGATCATATAGTAGACAAATCAACATATTCGAGCCACATATGTGCATGTGCATAACGAGGAATTCCGAGAAGGTCAAAAACGGTCAACCGCCCAGCCAGGATTGTGCAGAGCAAGAGGGGACAAGACATGAACCTACAATGGGCGGAAGGATGGGTGGAGAGACAAGATTGGTACCCACTGCTTCGTCCGAGGTATATTCTCAATCGCCACAAGGCAAAGTTGGTCCATATTAAGTTGGACTGGGCGTCCATCGTAAAGATATAACGTTTGCGTGCGGTTGCCCTACAACGGCAAGAGATCGGCTTGTCAGGTCGACAGCGTCGAGAAGGAGAGAGTGTGTGAACAGACAACAGAAACGCACCGCGAAGTAAAGATTAAATAACGTATTTCCAATGTGTGTAGCAAGATCCGTGCGAGTCCGTAGAACAGGATCCTGGTTCACCCGCTTCAATTTGGTGTGAACGTGTCTAATCACGTACTCCTCACCGACCGAGGCCGGGTTCTAGTCAATGTCGGATACAGTGGTCAGTGGTCGAGCCACAGGTATCTGGGACGCGAACTCACATATAATTTGAGCGCGAAGCAGCCGCCTTCAGGAAAAGGTATGCCATCACCATCTTCGAGACTCCAAGGTTGTTCAGATCTATACGTGCTATGAATGCTATACTGTGATTCAAAACTGAGCCCTGCTTGTCCTTCAGACTTGAACATCACGTTGCTTGGCCATGGGCGTCGTCTAGTAGAGTGCCTGTCGTTCAAATCAAAGTACACACGCCTTCCGCGAATGATTTGACCATTGTACATCCGCTACGCCACCAGGATGAGGCAGTTAGCTCTCTTTGACGATGGCACGAGAGGAGAGCCTAGCTTACCTCGGCAACAGTGAGACCGTGACCCTGTGGGGCTTGGGTTCGAGCCTGTCGTTATTATTAGTCAAGTATAGTCAGTATTTGCGATAGAACAGAGACTCACGGTAGACATTATCGATGATTGCAGTGGGTTAGAGAGGCGTTTCTGGAGGAGTGAGAGAGTGAGGACCGAGACGAGCGTGATTTTATACTTGCGGATGAGCAGCCCGCCGCCACTCACAAGTCGGTTGCGGCCGCCCATATTGGAGAGATGGCATATGCGGCCTGCGTGTGCCTGTCACGAGGGACAAAGGTGTTTGAGACTGGAATGACCTAAAGAACCAAAAATTGTCAGTGAAGAGCCCCAAGTACTAGTACGCCCAAGGTTTCATCGCGATATGCCAAGGCCATATTGATGGCACGACCTAAGGCCCTCAATCATGGCCACAGCAAATGTAACCGCGATCGTATCTGCAACGTAATGTCAGCGGAATGAGCATGGTTCCGGACTGGAAAAGGTGTGCGCGCCTTGTTGTCTTGGTTTTGCCACCCAGCACTGGCAGGACCAAACCGTTTGGAAATCGGCCACACGCATACGCGAGGCGTGTACTATCGACGAACCGGATCAAAAAGCACAAAGGACAGCCAGACATCAACAATGTATGCATGAGCCTGTGCATCGACTTGAACACAAAGTAGGCGAAGTTGGGCGCTGCCGACTTGGTTTCGGTGACACCCGAGACCCACGTGAGCGAGAGGATAGCATAGTACTGGTCGTCGCAGTAAGGACTAGCTGTAGAATGCAACCAAGAACAGGGTCGGAACCTCCAGCAGTAGTCGATGAGGCGGCAAGACCTGTGGCTGCGCGGCGTGCGCACGCGGCAGTACGTATCGTATCATACACTTGGTGCGCGAATGCACAGCATATCATGATATCCTGTGCGGACGGAGTACTTGGTTTTGAATCCTCAGTACTGGCGCCGGTCTCCGCTATCGGGTACTACAAGATATAAAGTGCGCTTATGTTCGGACGAACATCCTTTTTGAAGGAGCATTCGAACAGGAGAGAGTCCAGCGGTGGTCATGAAGCCTGGGCTATTGGACCAGACCTCACTCCGAGTTCTTCGAAGATCATGCTTGCAGAGCTGCGGTTATGTGAGCGAAGGAAGCTGGCAGCCTGCGTTGTTCATCGTCAGGTAATCAGACGTGTAGGCTTGCACACACTGGTTGCGGTTAGTTTAAGTATCGTTCAAGCTGTTGTCATTGAATCCTGGATCTGCCTCTACCAGCGAGAATATTCCTGTCGATCCACTATTACTAGAAGCTGACAATTCCCTTTCTCTCGTGGAAGAAACAGCCAATACTCATCAGAGCGATTAAACATGCACAGCCACTGGGATGCTCCAATATATCATGATCTTCCAACAACGACAGGCGGAGTGTGGTACATGTTTGCGTTCAATGAAACCATGCACGGAAAGGAGGGATAGTGGTGCTATATGCTGATAAAGACAACACAGAAATGATAGACCGTAAGAACAGTGGACAGAAAGTACACAGGAAAGCGTAGCAGTAAGTATAACAGTTGTCACGCAGGACCTGTTCCAGTCGGACACTGGCCAGGTCAGTCTATCCCGAAACTACATCGCAATGGATTCACAACATGACTATTGGAGACAAGATATACAAGTCACGGCCAGTGGTTGATAGAGTTTACACATAGCGGGTGGATGTGCCAGACTGACGTGTACGACGCGTGGTGCACGAGAAAATGGGCACCCAGTAATTTGTCCCTTGTGTATTCCCAATCGCCACAAGGTAAAGGTCCTTGAAAGTCAGTTCAACTTTGCCTACACCGAGAACCTCAAACCAATGTGTGTCGTGATCCTACAACGGCAAGAGAGATCGGTTTGTCAGGTCAAAGTTGAAGGAGAGAATGAACAGACAACAAGAACGCACCGAGTAGTAGAACTTGAATACAACTTTGGTGATGATATCAGCATAATCCGCGCGAGTCCGTCGGACAATCGATTCGTTCACCGTCTTGGTGGTAGGGATCTTGTATACCGTGTCTTTGGCGTTTGTGTCCTGATCAATGTCGAACATGGTGGTCAATAGACGAGTCTAATGTATATGGGACGTAGACTCACGTCAATCTTAACCGTGATTTTGTCGCAACCAGGAAAGAGTTGAGCATCAGGATCGTCGAGACCCCCAGCCTCGCGACCGTGCCGGAGAGAGTCACGGGCGAGTGTTCTTTGGAAATCGGCAAACACGACGCACTGGCATGTAAGGGCTGTCGATATGATAATCCCCAAGGACAGCCAAGAGGTCTTCAAAGTATGCATGGGCCTGTGCACCAACCAGCTGAGGACAACGTAGACAATCGACAGTGCACTCACCACGACATTCAACCGGCCATTGGCAACTTAGTAGCCAAGTTTCGGATAGATCCACGCGCAGCAGCAACGCGCATCTTTTTGAACCAAAAACACAGTCAGAGCGCTGGTTCATGGCCAGCGAGGGGTTGAGATGACCCCACAACGAGTTCTGAAGGGAGAGCCTTAAGCACTCATGAGTGCGATTCGAACATGCACAGCAACTGGGATGCTCCAATATATGATCTTCGACAACGACGATAGGTGGAGTGTGGTACATGTTTGCGTTAAAGAATACATGCACGGAAAGGATGGAATGGTGCTGCCATATGATGATAGAGACAACATAGAGATGATAGACCGTAAGAACAGGCGACAACAAAAAATACACTGGAAAGCGTAGCAGTACGCGTCTAGCTGCCCTTGGGCGCCTCCTTGAAGGAGATGGCTTGCTCTTCGCCCATGGCGGAGACGATGGTCACGAGGAGATCCTTGCCATCGTCAAAGTCGGCTTGGATCTGCTTGCCGATGTCGCCCTCGGGGAGTCTCACGTCATCCTTGGCGGTACCGTCGGTGGTCATCAAGTTGAGGTAACCTTCATCGATGTTAACCTAGAATACAGGTCAGAGAAAAAGTATCGGATGACAGCATAATTGCGCGCACAAGTTGGTATTCAGTACGGAAGACGTTGGGGACATCCATGTTGTGGGTGGAAGGACAGATATCTTCCTAAAGATGACGATAAAGATGGTGAGATGTGTTAAGCATTTCTGTGAACATTCCGTGCGTACCATTTTTTTGCCAGTGAAAATCTACAGGCAAGCGTTAAATGGGGAACGAGGGTAAGCAAACAATTGGGGAGCTTACGTCAATGGCCACAAGGTGGACTTTGGCGTGACCGTGCTTGCCAGTCTTCGAGGTGGACATTTCGACGATCTTGCAAGGACGAGCTGCATTCACATCTCAAGACGTGCAAAATGTCAAAGAATACGGAACTACGCACACTTGATGACGACGTGCCCGTTCTTGCGAAGGGCAGAGCACTGCATGGGGAATGTGGTGGAGGCCCCCGCGCTGGCCTGGATAGAGGGAAGATCGTCAGTCGACGAGATCAGTGTTCAGCTATGTCGAAATACCCACCTGCTCAAAGTTGTGCTCATGTTTCTCGTCGTCAGACATTATGACGGTCGTGTGCGGTGGTGATGAAGGCGTTTGAGAGGAGGATGTGCGTAGGAGGAAGATGAGAACTAGAGCACAAGAGTTATGAGGCTTCAAGCCTCCATCGAATTTTTTGGGCGCTCACCCTGTCATGGTATCTCGGCAATCTCCCGCCGAGTTACACTGCGTCTCCCGGCCGGCAGCTCCGGGATTCGGCCAAGATGACTTCATGACCCGGTGTGGCCTCCGAGATTGGGTTGCGCTGCACTCAACGAGCGCAGCGTAATCCACGAAACTCTTCCTGCAACCACTACCATGCATCCATTCGGAGGTACACCAATATGCCCGAGATGCAACAAGGCAGTGTATGCAGCCGAGCAGGTGCGCATGGAAGTGTGACTGCGGGTGATGGTTAACTAACTTGAAGATATAGACGATGGGTCCTGGCCGAAAGGTTCGTCCATCTCCAATTTCTTCAGGAAAGTGGTTGACCTGTGATGTTCATGTGTAGCTCTATCACAAGGTGAGTATACTATTACCATCAAGCACGCGTGAACTGACTTCATTGTAGCCATGCTTGAGCTGTATGAACTGCCGCAAACGACTGGATTCCTATAATCTGGTTGAGCATGATGAGGAGGTAGGTCGCCCAATTTGATTCAGTGGTCAGTCTAACCTCGACTCCCTTAGCCATACTGGTGAGGAAGATTTGGCATGGTGTACCTGTGTGGTCGCTCAATCTTTCTCTCAGCAAAGTATGTCATGTCAAGACTTTTGGCACAAAAGATCTTCGGCATGCGAACCTTCCCGACCGCGACGACGTCTTTATCTCACCACCCACATCCCCCACGCGAACCGGCAGGTCTCTTCCACCGCTCTCCCGCTCTCCCCCCAGTACACCATCTACTGCACCTCCCTTTCCACCACGGAAGACCACAACAAGCGGCAACGTCTTCAATGGTCCTCGCGCTGTTTCACCAACTTCCCCGATTTGCCAACCCACACGTAGATACAGTCCGGTACGGCCCACAAGCACAGACCAGACCAAATCCGAGACATTACCAGTGGAAACCAAGCAAGATGGCAGAAGTGACGCTAAGGCTGACGACGATTGGGAGCCTCCGGCTGGTAATGGAGCCGGATTTCCGTCACATACAGGTAGGGGCACAGGAGGGTTGCCTCGTACGGTTCCCCTCGGCACCGGCATGTACGTTGCCTCAGAGCGTCCTCCTAGTCCTACCAAGGCCCCCCATACACCTGCACGTGCGACTGCAGAAGACCAGGATAAACCTACGCCCAGCGGGTACATCTCCGTACCCTTAGCGCCGATGAGCACTGGTTCTCGGTACGGCGCTGCTCTTAGCGGCAGAATGGCATCGCCGATGTCGCCTATGGGTACTGGGAGGCAATGGGGAGGTGGGACGCCTGTGTGTCCCAAATGCCAGAAGACGGTGTATTTTGCTGAACAGGTAAAACACATCTCAAGCTTGTTGGGAAAAAAGGAAAAAGAATGTTGAGATTCTCTGTGTCGCAGGTCAAAGCAGTTGGGAAGACGTACCATCGGAACTGTCTCCGGTGCACGGAGTGCGGTACGTCGTTGGACTCGTCGAGGTTGACGGAAAAGGACGGGGACCCGTTCTGCAAGCATTGTTATGGAAAGGTACGTTTTTCTACTTGGTTTTCCGCGCTTTGAAGCTCTAACCGTTTGTATCGTTCAGCTTTACGGCCCTGCAGGAAACGGTTATGCCCTGCTAGGCAAAGCGGGAGGCTAGAACTCGCTTTGCGTTTGACCAAAGAGATAGCCAATGCATGTTTGCTTCAATGTTACAGGTCGGTTGAGGAACTCGGTACTGTAGCTCATGAGTATTGCATTTCATATTATCACTAACTCGATATTACGTCGTTATGAAGAACACTGTGTCCCTCTTGTGTAGATATCTTTTTTTATCAAAGTATCTAATGCGCCAGCCTGTTGTATATTCCACAAATACATTCTTTCCGTGCTTTTCGGGATGATGTGCTGTCTTAGGTCACGAACCTACTCGCTCGAGCTCTTCGTAGATCAAAAATATGCAGTCCGATATATAGGATGGCGCTGGCTACTCGTCCGGACCCAACTGCAACGAGACTTACAAAGCTCTCGTTTGGGTGGTCGTGTCTTATTCAACAAACCATGAGCAAGGCAAAGCAACTGAGAACCACACGAAAAACATCTATGTACCACAAATAAATATTCGCTTTTCCTCTGCAATCACACAAACACCGTCAGCCTCCCTTGCTGTATACTCCACTCTGCCTTTGCACCCTCAACATCAAACTCCCTCTGGCGTTTGAGCATCAACACCGAGTCCTCGCTTGATGATGTCCCTCCAAACGTTGCTGCGATTTGAGCGTCCGACAACGAGAGATCGATATCTAGTGTGTAATGAGGAGGAACGTGCAGTATCACGCGCCGGGGCTCCACGTCGAGCGTCGCGTTTTGGACTTGTACTCGGGTCTGCATAGACACAGAGACAAAACAGAGTTGATTAGTACAAGTCATATATGAGGATCAGTGATTAGAGATAAAAGCACAGCTTCAACAAGCGGATGGAATGAATGCTGAGTGGAGGGGTGAAGTGTGAAAGCTGACGCGGACGCGCGACTGAAAATAGGTACACTGTCAGCCCGATGGGATACCCGGGTGGTTATTGCACAACTTTCGGGCTCGGGCTCACGAGGGAGAAAGAAAAAAGACAACCACGGTCTCCTTCTGCTGGAAGAGACGTACCACGTTCGGTGCATGCACTTTGATCGCTATCCGGTCGCCTTCTTTCGCCCAGGCGAACCTGGGTTTCACATCATCGCTCTCGGGTGTTTGCGAGCGGGGATCCTGTGTAAGGTTTTTGAGAATGCCTTTCGGTTTTGACTCTGTAGACTTCTCGTGGATAGTTGCCGGCGGGGCTTGTGGTTCGATTTCCTGAATCAGGGACGCCTTTTGCTTTGTGACTTGCTCTCGGAGAGGGTGTGCTTCGGGGTAGAGTCGTAAAGGGACGAGAGCAGTTCTTGGAAAGAGCTTTCCTTTCGACGCGATGTTAGGCGTGCCGAGGTGACGTGAGAGTGCAACGGAATGCTGTGCTTCGATCCGCTGTAATCCGAGCTCTGTTTGGCACTCAATAACGGATTATGTCAAGGTTGAAGAAGAAGAACGCACCGGTCAGGAACGCGCGAAAGTTTGGCTCTCGCAGACATCGCGACTTAAGAGAGCTGTTGTAGACACAGTCAAAGACGATGGATGGTTTACCGGCTGTAGGATGTTTAGGAACACGCGACTGTCAGGAGATCTCAGTCAATTCGGAGCAGGCGAGCTGCGGCAGGGCCACATACCCTTGTCTACGTCGGTGCGCGGCTCTGAGACTATCACCGGCACAAACCATGCTCCGCCACTGGCCAGCACGTCGTCATCAAAGTCCTGTCCTCCGTTCATTGCTTTCTGGATTTCGTCGTTACTCGCGTCCGGGGGCGGAGGTACATTTGCGTCCCAAGCAATATTGATGAATACTTTCTGGCCCCTTGCAACCGCGATGGTGTTATTCAGCGGTAGTATGGCTGACGATGTCTGTGCTGACAACGCAGCGGTAGATTCACCAGTGACTTTGCACACGGCTGGCTGGAGGGCCGAAGACTTGATGCAGAACCCAGCGAGAGGCGAAAGCGTGGCTCGAATGGTGCTGTTCAGGACATCCATTGCTTATTTTTGCAATACGATTGTTGTCACTGTGAGTTTGGTGTGTCTGCAGTCTGCTGCGCTCGTACGGATAGCCGATGGGATTCGGAGGTCGTGGCAAGAGAGAACTATGGGCGTCAGTGTACCCATCAAAAAATATCATCAGCATTGGCGGCTGTTGCGTTCGAGCTCGACGTCGGCGACGACCTCGCTGCACGTAACACCGCCAATGGAAAAGGTTACATTGCCACCGGGAGCACTCGAGGTAGCCAGGTGGGCATACAGGCTTACGCATCGCTTTCTACTCGAGCTTTTGCCGGCAATTGGCCATGGTGGCTGCACGACAGTGGTCCGCCGGCTGAATCAGTTCTTGCTTCAAACTCTCATCTGCTCCTCGCTCGTTCTGCAACCGTGTACCGCAAACGTGCAACGTTCATCACTCAGCCATCAGCCAGATCTCTGCATCAAGGGTGAACACAGAACAGTCTCAGTAGC
Organism: Cytidiella melzeri; assembly: GCA_022592445.1. Classification (NCBI taxonomy): domain Eukaryota; kingdom Fungi; phylum Basidiomycota; class Agaricomycetes; order Polyporales; family Irpicaceae; genus Cytidiella; species Cytidiella melzeri. The sequence goes on along the minus strand of JABYQR010000183.1, from coordinate 40,841 downwards.
GCTTCCGCACACAAATCGAGAAAATACCGGTCCTATTAACGTAAGTCCCCTTGCAATGCTTGCATATAAAGCTGCAGCTCTCATCCACACTTTGAACTCGACTAACACTCACTACCCTCTCCCTTACCAACCCTGTACTCGTACAACATTATCGCCATGCCAGTATCGTCGCCTCTCAGACCCTCCAAGCTTGGTATGTGCCCACCATAGCCGTACTGTCAATTTAATTGAGGTGGCACTCACGACACCGCCTGCAGCTAACGGCACCATGACCTCCAAGTACAACAACGACATTACTCCGGTGCCCGAAGACGACGTGACCTTCCAAAAATACATCTCGGATCGTCGAGTCATTGGTGTGAGTACTAAATTTTTACTCCTGGCGCTGGTGGATGCGCCGTTTCGAGAGTGTCGGCGAACCTCGACGCGCTGTGTATTTGCTCTGGCAGGTGCAAAACAGAGCAGAGGGACGACCCTGTGAAGCGCATACATTGAGATGCCAGAGTACAGGTGTGCCCCCTCGGTAACTGTTCAGTGTATTGGATCTTTCCAATACACGTATGCGCGAAGCACACGCTTGGTATGACACGTTCTTTTCCGCTGGACAGAGGAACGTGTAAAGACAAGAGTTGGTATGGGCGTCGGATGACTGCAATTGTTAACATTGCAGATGATCAAGATCATCTAGTGCGGTGGATGTCAGCGCCGACCAGCGGTGTGGCCTGTATTCCGCCTACGCATGGATCATGTAACTTCAGCGTTGGGCTGTGTGCACTAGGATTTTGGCTGGGTATTTAGCCCGTGGCTGGGACGCTGCTGGGAATGCATACCCTTACAATGCTCTACAAACCTTCCTCGTCCTGCATTCAAGCCACTCCTTTGGACTACAAACTCACCAATGTTTCTGTCACGCAGTACGACCCACTGGTTCAGCCCGCGCTCCTTTGTCATGAAATCCAGTCGTCGCCCCAGTCAAAAGCGACTATCGCCTCGGCGCGGTTCATCGCAGCCAACATTCTTGCCGGCAAAGACGATCGAATCATTGTCATAGTCGGGCCCTGCTCGATCCACTCGCCAGTACAAGCACTCGAGTACGCTAATCTTCTCAAGTCAAAGCTGTCAACCTGGCCAAACCTGCACATCGTCATGCGAGTCTACTTCGAGGTCAGTAAGCCCGTGCTTGATCGTCGAGAAAAACAAGGGGAGACCGAACTTGCCCACAGAAACCTCGCACGACCGTGGGCTGGAAAGGCTTGATCAACGACCCCGACATTGATGGTTCCTTCAAGATCAACAAGGGTCTCCGTCTCGCACGCCAGCTCCTCTGCGACATCACACATCTCGGTGTTCCCGCTGGGTCTGAACTGCTCGATACGATCTCACCACAGTATATCTCTGACCTGATCTCCTGGGGCGCCATCGGTGCACGCACGACCGAGAGCCAGCTTCACCGCGAGCTCGCAAGCGGTGTTTCCTTCCCGATCGGGTTTAAAAACGGTACTGATGGTAGCGTGAGTATTGTTTTTCTTCCGGGTGAAACGTGCTGATCTCATATGTTGTTTTGTAGGTAACGGTTGCGGTCGATGCCATGCGCTCGAGCTCGAACCCACACGCGTTCATGGGTGTCACCGAACAAGGTCTTGCCGCCATCGTCAAGACGCGCGGAAACCAGGACGTGCATGTTATCCTCCGCGGAGGAACGTCCGGACCCAACTTTGCCTCGGAGCATGTCCAGGCCGCTGCAAAATCCATAGCAAAAGCTCGTCCCAGGAACCACCCGTCTATCATGATCGACTGCAGTCGTACGTCGCTGTCCCTCTCCATTCAACACATCCCACGTTCACTGACGAAATTGTGCAGACGGCAACTCCCAAAAAGACCATAACAACCAACCGAAAGTTGTGGACTGCATCTGTGAACAGCTCCGTGCGGGTGACAGGAACATCACGGGTGTCATGATCGAGTCGCACATCAACGCCGGGAGGCAAGACGTCCCCGCTGAGGGTCCGCATGCACTCAAGTACGGGGTGTCTATCACGGACGCTTGTGTGGATTGGGAGACGACGGTGGGGATGTTGACGAGGTTGGATGAGGTGGGTTTTCTTGTTGTTCTCTTCCATGGTTTGGGCATAGAGGAGTTGACTGGTTTTTTTTTTCAGGCTGTCGCGGCACGCCGCGATAGTGTCATCGCCGCTAGCCTCCAAAAGCCAGCTGCGTTCGAAAGTGCGCACGCGTGAAGGGAAAATAAGTCCCGGCTGCCTCGCAACTTTGCTTAAATAATCATCCTGTTGCTCTGCGGGAAAGAGGAAAGACGGAGTAGATCTAGAGCCAACCAAGAGATAAATCTGTGGATGTGTTCGCCCATGTATGTACAGTTTCTTTTAGAACTTGAATTCATGTACTGTGTGCCGAAAGTACAATTGCGACGGTTTCACCCTTATGCACATCTAATCTCCTCGCAAAACATTTGTACTAACCTCGAATGAATTGGTTTCAACCGTATAGTGCCAAAAACAGATTCTCATCGCAATGCGTAACCTTGATCTGCTGACCTAAGGCTCGATGCCCCCAGCCGTTCAAGCTTGCTCTTGCAGTTCAAGACGTCTAGTGGTCTGCTGGAGCTTAACAACGCGGATGATGTTGACACTTAACAATTGTCTTCTATATGCCCCATGGCTAAGTTGGTCAAAGCGTCCGACTGTTATAGCTGGTAGATGACACGATGCTTACGTAATTCTGCAATCGGAAGGTCGTGAGTTCGATCCTCACTGGGGCAGTTTTGGTCCAAACAACTGTATTTACAATCTTTTTTGTATCTCACCTCCTCCTCCTTTTCTTCTTTTCCCTGTAGATATACCACTGAACGGTGGGGGGTTCTCTGGTGGTCGAGATGTACAGAAGAGTTTTGCAGAAAGGTGTGGAATATCGTGTTTCAGGGGGTGTTGGTGGGACGTGCGGGTGGCTGAAGTGTTAAGGTTAAGTATCACTTCCCACTTGAACATTCGCGACTGGGTAATCTTGTATAACAACAGCATGATCAAGTTACACTCGTTTTTGTCAAAAAAGCAATCCATTGCAAGCAAGTACATGTACAGTAGGAAGTTTACATTTACCAAGAAATCATTATAAAAGGCCCGCTTACACACACACAGATAGTGACCCCCCGTCGCAACGATGGGCTATTCTAGTTCCACACTGTCGGCCTAGAGTAGCAAAAAAAGGTGAGCACATCCCGTTTTCCCGAAGAAGGAACATCAAGTGATCATAAGACTCACCCGAACGTCTTGTTGGCGGGCGGGGTCAACAACGGGAGCTTCATTGCGTCTGCGGTGTTCCCCGAGACGACGTTTCCCCACCAGGTGAGGACGGTGTTGGCGCCGATGGTGCCGTTCCTAGGGTACTGAAGGCAGAAGAAGATGACAACGGCGGAGACGGCGACGCCAGAGTCGAGAGCGGCGGAGAGGACGTCTGCAAAATGATAGCATCATGTTGAGAACAACAACGTAGACAGGGAGAGAGGGGGGGACGCACAGTTGTATTTCGTCCACCATGCAAAGTGGCGTCTACGGATCACGTAGTTGAACATGAACCCGGTGACACACCAAGTCACGTAATTGCTCGGTGTCGCAGGGGGAATGAGACCTGTGCCGCTAAAGATGACAGGCCAGTTCATGTACTTGAGCACAACGTTTGAGTACCTGATCTGCACGAGGCGAGTGATGACGGGCGCGAGGAAACCAGCGAGGAAGAAGAAGAGGAGACCGTAGTAGAGCTGACCGGAGGAGAACTGGCGTGCGGGGCCGATGACTCCCCAGACGATGGAGGCGGTGCCGAAAACTTGGGTGTTGGGGCAGACAAAGTTGTCGGGCTGGTCGAGGGCGCACATGTTGGAGATGTTGGTGAACATCCAGGATTGGACGCCGAGTTGGACGGTGCCTGCCACGACGGTGGCGGTGACTTGAGCCCAGAACATTGGGCGAGGGCTGTTTAGCAGACAAAAAGTGAGCGATTGGAAAGACAAATAAAGAGGAGGGAGACGTACGGGACTTTCATGTAGTGCCCGAGCTTGAAATCACTCGTGAATTGCAAGGCCTGCGCCATGGTGATGTACCCCCACGTCTTGAACATCATCATCGCGATGGGTTTTCCGGGGAGGGCATAGCCGATGATGAGCTCCGTAATAACGTTGAGCCCAACTTGCTGGTTGGTGATGGCTTGGATCATGCCGATGGGGATGACATACAAGAAGGAGATGATGAGTGCCAGGACAAAGGCCCAGACGGGCATGCCTGTCGGCCAGGCCTCAATTACGATGATTCCAAACACGAACATTGTCACTGGGTGAACACGACTCAGAGGCGGTAACAAGGGAGGAGAGGATAAATATACCTAATATGACGGCGTACCACCACTCTGGGACCTGAGGATACCTGGCCATGAGACGAGCGTGGATGTCAGGCTGCTCGTGCATGGAACGGCGGGACTGGACCCAGATTTGCTTGCGGAAGTATATGAACGTGTGTGTGAGGGTGGCTGGGAGAAACAAGATCATTACTTCGTAATACTTCTGAACAGATCTTACAGAAATCGTACCTGTGATAGACGCAAACGAGAGACCGTAGGCCAACGCGAAAGTCGCCGAAAGGAAGAGCGGCGAGTAGCCCTTGTAGAGCTCTTCGCTGAAGGCGCCCGACTCGTCCAAAATGCGGGTGACGTCGTACGTTTTCCCAGTGTTGTCGAACGAATGAGTGGAGGAGATGGGTAGGTACTTGAAGTACCACGTGTTTGTGTAATACAGGGCGGGAACGATGATCCCTATTGAGAAACAACATCAGCCACAAGTGGAACGCAAACGCAAGGAGAAAGGAAGGTACAGTAGAAGATGACCATGCTTCCCGCAATGTTGGCCTCTGCCCACCAGGGAGTCGCGAGTGGCGATCCGATGTACGCAATCTGTGCCCAGTCGAAAGTGAGAATGGACATTCCCAGTCCAGACGCAGTACCAAAGAGCTGGTTGACGACAACATTATTTGGAACAATCCAGCAGACCCAGTTGAACGTGGAGAGGGCGGTGAAGAGGTAGCCGGGGAGGAAGTACCAGGAAAAGGAGCAGATGAAGCCATAGGTAAAGAAGCGTTCGCGGGAGATACCACCACGGTTTCCAATACCTGCGTACTGCTGGGAGTGGAGGGTGTTGAAGAGTGTGCAGGTGACAAGGTTGGTGGGCCAGATCATGGAGGGGGGTTGGACGAGGAAACGCCTGGCGATGCCGCCGATGGAGAAGCCGATGAGCTGGGTGGACATGACGAGCAGCCATTGGTAGCTAAAGTTGTAAGTCTGGTTGTAGAACACGCGTTGTACAGCGACAATGTCGGTCTGCAGATCGCATCATGTCAGTGGCAGCAACCCCCCAAATAAAGCAACGGGATACTGACGGCATAGGCAGACTGGTAGCCGACGGTGGCCATGATGGTGATCAAGACGTGCTCCTTGATTGTGAATGGACCAGGATTGAGTGAGACGCCAAAGATTTTGACGGAGGGCACGACGCGTGCCCAGAGACGAAGGAGAGGGAATGAAATGAGCTGCGCGACGACGCTGGTGACGGTGACGGCCGGAAAACGGAAAAAGAAGAACTGGTTGAGGCCGGGGACGATGATTGCCCAGAGGAGACCGATGAACCATGCTCTCAAGGTGTTGACGGGCATGTCTGGGTCGTCTGTATTGGCTACGGCGGACCTGACTTCTGGGTAGGGAGAATCATCCTCGAGGGTGTCGACGTGGTCGAGGTCGAGGTTTGGGTCGTCAAAGTCAGCGATGTTGACCTGGGGAGCATGGTCTTGAGGGATGCGATGGGATGTGAGTAAGATGTGCGGAAATGAAGACGAAGAGAGTGCTTACGATGCTTTTCCACTGCAGGGTCAAACTTTTCCTCGTGGGTAGAGGCCGACATGGTGGCTGAGGGCGACGATGAGAGAGTGAGTTGCTCATTATAAGCAATCGGCGGGGGTGGAAGCCCTGTGCGCTCGGAGTGATAGTTGTCATCTGCGCCTTCTCCCGTCGTCTGACTGGAACACTACAAGGCAACAAACGTACCATCTCCATTTTAGCGGCATCGTGGCCAACAACACCCACCATGTGTGCAGAGACTCCTTGGGCTACGGCATTGCTTCACCGCACGGAACCAACGCTGAAGGTTGAATCCGAGAGCAGCGTGAGTTTTTGAAGCCGAGACTAAGCACTAACCGACGTCGTTCTTTGCCTGATCATTTGCGTGATCGTTCTCGTGTTTTCCAAGGTATCAGTCACGGCGTTGTTGCAGAACAATGGCCGCAGTGCCATCCATGCGCTCGTCTGATACAGAGGCAACTGAACGCTCGAGGCGACTCACCCCAGAAACAGTACTACCAATGCAATTACAGCAGCATCTGAGACTCGAACACTCCTCACGAAGACTTGGTGGCTTGAGTAGCGGGTGATTGACTTTTGCATCGAGTGTAGCTCGTGGCTGTCGGCGGCCAACATACTACTGGCGCTCAAACACTGCTCGGGGAGTCCCAGTTGCTGTGCATGATCGAATCGCCACTCATGGATATTTCTAGGCTCTTTTCTAAGACCACTCAGTACTCATTGTCGGGTCATTCGCTGGCCATTTCCTGGCGGTGTAACTTGGTTTTTATAGTAACGTCCAGCCTCGTGACACATCCGTCACACATGCCTAAACAGGCAAGTCAAGTGCTAAAGCCATCATTGTACTCTCGATATCACATCCGTTCCTCTCTCGATATCACCGCTGCCGTTTCTCAAAGACGTGTCCCGCTCGCGTGAATCTAGTGTACGTCCAAAGCCTGGCTAGCGGCAATTGTGGCCTTGAATGTGAGTGCACTCTCTTAGTGTCTACTTTGTCCTCAGATGCACAAGCTCATGCATACCTTGAAGACCTCTAGGCGGTCCTTTGTGTTTTTGAACCCGGCGTATTGACACTCCGTGCTCAATGCGTCGTGTATGTTAGTCTCCAAGCAAAACTGGTCTATTGGGGCCCAATAGTAATCGGGTGGCAAAACCAACACAACAAGGCGTACATAGCTTTCCGGACTGGAACCATGCTACGTGACGATAGCATTTATGTAGAATAGGGCTCTTTACTGAGAAATTTGTGTTTTACATGTCATATCAGTCCCAAAGGCCTTTGTTCCTTGTGGCCAGCTCAAGCAGGATGCTCTACGTGTGTGTGGCCACAGCCCAGTCAGTAGCTCCGTCCGCCGGCCACAGGTATATAATCACGCCTGTTGTGGTCTTCGTTCTCTCAATTCTCGAGAAACGTTTCTCTAGACCCATTTCAACTTTCAATCATGTCTACTGTGAGCTCACATTCCCTTGCAATCGCTGACTCCACTTGACTAATGATAATAATAGGGCAAGGCTGAAACCTCAACGGTGCCTGCTGCTGCCCATGTAAGTTGGGATCTACTCGCGTGCTATGGCGAAAAACAGCTAATTGCCTCCACCTCTTTGAAACACAGACATATTATGGCGAAATCATCAACGGACACCGTTTCCTGATCAGTGATGGTGGCCCGTACTTTTCAGGACAACCCTCGGCGAGCGTGGTGTTCAGGTCTCAAGGACGACCAGGGAACTCTATCGCCTTCTCTCGTAACCCTGAGCTGGGAGATCTCGAAGATCCTGATGCCTTACCTTTCACTGATCGCAGCACCATCACGCTCATAATACCGGTGAGTTTACGTCCCGTATGCATTAGACCAGGCTGTCAACCACTGTGTTTGACATGGATTAGGGTGTTGGGGAGCCCACTCGCCAGACTTTATACACTACCAAGACGGTGAACAAGGTTACCGTCCCACGGACTCGCGAGGATTTCGCAGGAGCCATCGGAAATACGTTATGTCATCACTGGTTCAGTGTGCGTGCTCGTTGTCTGTTCACGCTCTCTCCATCTCGACGCTGTCGAACTGACAAGCCTATTCCTTGCTATTGTAGAACCACGGACATTGGCGTGTTTTTCATGTTCACGGTGTAGGCAAAGTTGAACTCACCTGCTTCCACCTTTACCTTGTGGCGCTTGAGTATGTTCCCCCAGCAAGTTGCTGGATGCCAGTCTTGTCCTATTACACGGCGCCCAAGGTTCCGAAAGACTTTCCGCTTGAGCTATTATTCCTAGCCAAAGGTAACAATTTCATGACCCATCGCGCAGGCGCCAATTTGTCTGTCCCCTGCGATGTGTAATATATACCCACCATTGGCTGTAACCTGTACCCTGTCTTCAATAGTCATGTAGTGTGCGTTTTGCGACGTAGTGTGTCCGGCGCCTGGAACAGATTCAGTGTGACAGCCTTTTATATCGCATTGCCGTGACAATATTTCTCTAAGGCTCTCTTCTACTCGACGTTGGGTTATTCCTGCCCCTTGCTTGCCATTGCCTGGCGCTCTGGTCGCGACTGTGACTTTGGTCCAGAGTGATGCGCTCGGGCTTGCTGCCTCGCTCGCGCGCGTGGATTTCAGGTATAAACTTGATTCGTGTGATAGTTCGAGAACAGTGCGGTAGGAAATGCGAACGGAGGAAACGAGTTGAGAGCAATTTGAATGCATACGGGAAGTGGGAAGATTCGATTCGATTTTGTCAGCATCGATTTTGTAGGACAGCGCCCGCCCGTGGGTTGCAATCGATCAAATTCCGTACAAAACTCGGAGGGCGTCATGTTATCGCCTGCGGTCCTGGATGCATTGCCAATGTCGTGCATGCGAATGCTGAGACCTACTCGGATATGGTGAATACAATAAAAACACTTTCAAATCCCTCAGAGTTTCGTTCTCAAGCTCCCTTCCCGGTCCCTAGACTCTGCGCTTGGTAGCACGCTGATCGCGCAGACAAACCGACAGCGATCGGAGGTCACGACGCTCAAATAAAAACGTCAAAATCACGACATTCTATCCCAATCCACGAAACAACCTTTCATCATTCTCAAAGCCTACGCAACCCCTTCCATAGCCACACGCCCGCTCTCCCAACCATCCATAACCTCCCTCACACACCTCAACGACCACCCAGACCCGACCGAAGTCGTCAACTGCTCCCCCGCCTTCCTCACTACCTCGCGAATCCCCTCCTCCAACACACCCCCTTCCTCCGTCGTCCCATGCGGCGGCTTCCCCTGCTCCAAACACCTCCTCTTCGAGTTCTCCGCCAATCGACACAGCACACCCAGCACAGACGCAGTCGGGATACTGTTTCGCTGCAAATACCATCCCAGCGCCCTCCCCAGCACCTTTTCTTCTTCTTCTTGTTCTTGTTTTTCTCCTTTGGAAGGGACATCAGACCCACGCGCGTACCTCCGCAAGAGACCCATAAATGCAGGCTGCACGTGCCACCCCTCGAGCTGCTCTTCTAGCGCGTGCAGCGCAGAGCGGAGGGTACTCGAGCGAAGGAGGGACGGCCGCGGGTTATTCTCCGCGCGCCCGCTAAACCGTCTCTCGTATATTTTGCTGTAGAACTCGTGTGCAAACTTCAAGTCTTGATGTGCAAAAACAATGTCCTTGTCAGAAGAGAGCGACATCTGGCGGGTTCGGTAGAGCGTGAGGTGGGTCTGGATCGTGCGCGGTTTATCTTGGAGGATGCTGTCGTGTAGCGTCGCGTAGCAGTACGCGAAGAACAGCTTTTCCGCGTCGGTCGACGAGGAGGAGGAGGAGGAGCGGCAAAAGTGGTCGGCAAACGCGAGAAAGAACGGGTCGTTGGAGTAGGAGGAGATAAAGTGGTAGAGGTCCGTCGCCGGATGTGTCTCGGCGTTTTTGAGCTGTGGAAAGTCGAGCACGGCGGCATCGCCCGCCGACGAACCCGACCGTACGAACAGACTCCGACTGCCCTTGGGGTCCTCCATGTAGCTCAGGAACGCAGTCCGACGCTTCACAAACAGAGTCTGGTTTCTGAGCAGCGCTTCCTTGTGATGCGGCAGGTTGGCGATGTCGATGTAAAATGGCCAGTACCTCGGCGTGTCTACCCTCAGAGACTGTATCTTGTCAATGTCCGGTACTAGCGTGGGCATGACCAGCTGAGCCGTCCCCGTCTCATCCCCGTCCTTGAGCTTGATCTTCACCGGCAAAAACACTACCTCCTTCGTATCCACGTCCCTCGCAACCAAACACCTCGGCTCGACAGCGAGGACCCACAGGTGCCGGAGCGCTTGCAAATAGCTCTTGTTGTCCGACGACACTTGATTGAACCGCGGAAAGAATGCGGCGACCATCGCAGCAATCGCAGCATCGGATGTCCCGAGCGTGTACCGGCCGCTGCCAAGGAAGAGCAGCCCGATAGACATGTGGATCGTGACGTGGGTCCCATAACGCACGGGAGGATGGTACAACCCAAACGCATACCGCAGCCGCCGGAGGACTTGGATGTCGCCACTACCGGCGACAATGATGCTGAGCGCTATGGAGATCAGGTTGAGCCCGTCTCGTACTGCCGCCCGTTTGATTTTGTGTTCGAACGCAGGTGCTTGATTATACATCTGAATCAGTTAAGAAAGAATTGTAACAGGAATAGGCAACACGTACTGTTCGTGTACGCCATTCGGCTGAAAGTGTCATAGTAACTCATAACGAGATAACTCGCCTCCTGTCGCGCAGAACCAGCAAACTTGAGAGCCAACGCAAAGCAACACCCGGCGATGATGTTCCAGTACGCCAGATCGAACGATTCGGGCACAGGTAGCTTTGACTTTCCCCCGTCCACTGCCTTCTTGATAGCCTCCGGTATCTGCGAAGTAAACCAATCCTCGCTGGGTGCGATTGCGTCCCACATGATCAGCGCCCTCGCCAAAGTCCTAATCATGAGGAAACTCGGTTGAATCCTATCCAGAGTAACGATCGTGTCAGGTATGGTCAGCACGTCAGCGATGTCTTGTCTGTTCGTCCGGAGGTACATCAACCCGAGCGCAATAGAGGCAGCGGGAGAGGTCAGGTTGACATCGAAAGCAGGTCGCGAGTTTTTTGTGGTTGGGTTCAGGGCTTGGCCGTCGCCGTGGATGAGCACTCGGAGGCGGGAGAGGATGACAAGATCCGCAGGGACGTCAGATCCTTTGCCGAGCATGATCATACCAAACGCGAGGGCGGTGCTGTACGTGTAAGATTCGCGATACTCGTTGCTCAAATCCGGTTGGACGAGGTCCCGCCTGCTGATCTGGCTCAGGCAGACTTCTGCCATCCGTCGATTCCGTGTACCCATGTAGAGCAGCCCGAGTCCGGAGAGACCTGCGGCTTGAGTGATGAGCGGTACGTTGAGATCGACGCCAGGGGTAGGGAGTAGGGCGGGGGTGTGGACGGCGATTAATTTTGTGACGTGGCGGTTGCTCGTACCGACGTTGGCGGCAGATAGACCTAGGAGGATGGCTATGGACGTGAGGTCGTGTTTTGGGGTGAGATAGGCGAACGTGTGCCATGTCAACATCTCTCGTAGATGCCCCGCAAGTCCTAAGGCGTACAGGAACCCAGCATGCTCGGGCGTAAGCTCGGACGGCTTGTTGAATTTGATCCACGAGCTTTGTACGCCTGTAGCGGAAGGCGAGATGCGCAGCCCGGCTGCAACGCCGTTGTGGAAATCGCCCCACGACGTACACTCTATCGGGATCTTACCAGCTTCAGGCAACACAAGTTGATTCTGGGGTTGAATGCGGATGGAGAACTCGATCTTCGGGATTGCGTAAGCCTCTTTGGTGACAACCTCGACGCAGCCGAAAGTATGCAACGCTCGTCCTGGTGGCAACGCCAGAGTACGTTCAGCAACTCGCATAGCGTAGTGCTGGTACTCCTTAGCTTGGTCAACCTCACTACATAGGTCTATCAACAAGGCAAAGAGGTCAAGATACCACAAGGCTTACCTCAACTCTGGTCTCTCCAATGTTTTGATCACTGGGACTGAAGATGAACAAAGTATTCGGCCGACCTCCTCAAGCCGTTTGTCTTGACTAAACCGCGTAGCGATGTAATCCTCCATTCCGAGCTCCATGCCAGTGACAGCCGCCAGCTCTCCAATCATCGCCTTGCGCGCTTCTTCGTGATGCTCGCTCATTGACTTGCGAGAGAAAGTCGGCAGCTGTAGAACATTTGCATGAGCATCAAATAGCGCATGTCTTATAAAGTCCAACGCACGATGTAATCCTTGATTGTGCGGTAGCCGCTCGTGAACAACGTTTCTGAGGCAGTGGCACCGTTCTCAGCCAGATCGTGACGTCCAATAAACTGATACGCAGAGGGATGCCATTCTCCAGCTGGTGAGACCTGACATGTCCGAATAGCTTCATGCAATGGCATGGCAAGACCTATAGGTAATCGGCTAAGCAAGTCGTATCCACCTTCTCCCGTGCGACTCAGTAGTCGCAACGCCATTTCCGCTCGTTTCCTCGTAGTCTCGTTTCCATCGGCGAGAGCATCATAGATAGCGTTAATCTGGTGGGAGCGCACTAGTGGGTCTTGCCTACCGAAAGCGAAGGAGGGAAGAGACCCTTTGGGAAGGATCAGTTGCCAACTATCGAGAGCAGGCTTGTTCCACTCGGAGTTGTTCATCCTGGCAAAGAGATCGGCGAAGACGTCGGCCGGCCATATTTGGAGTCGTTCGTCTAAGTTTGCTGGTACTAGTACTCACAACTTGAGTATCAATAATGAATATCACGCTAGCAATGCACATACCCGTCATTTGTGGAGATCTCCAAGGCCCGCACGTATCAGGGAACAGGCGTTTCCAGTAATCTGCCCATTCAGGCCGAACCACGTATGCCAGCCGGCAGATGGCAGGTATCAGTCTCATAAGAGCCTTGTGGCGGTTGGTGGACAGGAGAAAGCACTGCCCCAGATGATGTAGGCCAAGCAAGATACTCGAGTGGTACTTGTGCACAGGTTTATGATGGATCGGAGGGTCCTCCACCGGCTTCTGTTTGGGCATCTTCAACCTCTTGAGAACGACGTCACTAACGAGACGTGCAGTAGTGGACGAATTGCCTAGGATGCTCCAAGCATCGTTAGACTTCGAGGTCGACGATGCTGATGTGTCGAAAGGTTCGAGACCCAGAAAATCGAAAATGGCTGAGCAGAGATCTTCGAACGCCTCCTCGTCCTGGGAGAATTTTCGTACGGACCATTTCAGCAGGAATGTATGGTGAAGAGAGAAGAATTCAGCAAGCGGTAGGACCATGGCCAGCAACAACAGTAGCTGCTGCACGTGCGGAACTGCAGGTAGCAAGTTGACGGTAGTTCTAGAGGCCTCCTGGTCTTTCCATCGGATTGAAACCGATGACTCAACAGCAGCTTTCAGCCCCACAGCTTCCCCGCCTGTGTGGACCTGCAAAGGCAACTCGTGAAGTCCGTAGGTTAGAATAGCTAGCGTTCTGTCTGGCTTGACGATAAGCAGATCTTCAATGCCTGGACGCAAAATCTTCAAGGATGCCGCTGAGATTGCTGGTATTTGAACAACTGCGTCTGTCACAACCCGTTTCTCTTTCGTTTTCAGGAGGGGAATGATGGTAAGTACTCCTGACGCGGGCAAACACAGGGCAAATCGAGTCCATTCATGCAGACCATCCCAGCGTCGATCAAATATTCCAAAAGTGATATCTCGCCACAGTTCGCAGCTGAAAATAGTGTCATTGGCCACTCACACCTTAGCCACCATTGTACGTACTCTTCCTGAGATACTTTAGCGCTGTATAGCTTATCAACACAATAAGCAGGCCGCATTCGTGCATTCTCGACGGGGTCGATATGAGGGCTTGGGTCCACCACGGAGCCGCAACCAGGTTTGTCAAGGCTGAACGGGAGATCTGGACGGCCTATCGCACCGAATGAGGCACGACTGCCTTTGGCCTTAGGAGGTGCGTTCGCCCAAGGTACATCTGGCACTGCACCGGGCACAATTGCCGCCATTGGTATCGCCGTGTTCAACGCCGGTGGCATTCCAGGAAGGGAGGCCAAAGGGGGCAGTTCGGCGGGTATCTCAAATGATGAAAGGTTTGGGTGGTGAATAGCCGTCCGTCGCGGAGAAAGCGGACCAGACATTGACCGCCTATGCCTCGAGCCATGTCGCACAGCGGTGTGAGTTGTAGGAAGAGGATAGTTATGGGTGTGCGAATGAACAAACACGTAGCGCCAGACTGTGATTGTTTGTGAGCCCTTGTCCAGAGTGACGAATAAATGGTCTGTAGGTTCAGAGCTTCGACTTGACACCCATAACACCTCTTCTTGCGCAGGAATAGAGCCTGGGGCCTTCTCCGAGTCTGCGTCTTCCAAAGGGATCGGAAGACCGTCCTTGATGGTGTATCCGAGACCTACGACTGCAGCTTCTGCAAACGGGTTCACCATAGTAAACAACGTTGGCAGCAGCTCGTCTCCGGACAGTTTTGCCTCTTCTACTTCACTCTTGTCCAGAAGTCGTTGTAACATTATCCCATGTGGGGAGAGAGCCCACGCGCTACGGACGATGAAGGGTAGGTGGAAGGTGTACTCGAGACCGTTCAAAACGTAGACCTTCCCAATACTGCGAAGGAAAACGAACACTGCGCGAGACCGGATTCCAGGATCACTCTGAGACTTTGAATCTCGAGTTTGACGAGAAAAGGGTCCGAAAGTGGGCCGTTGGTCTGGGTCGGGTATGAAGGCATCGAGGACTTCTTCTTCCTCGGTATAATTGCCTGACTTCGAGGCGGACGAGGAAAAGACGGAGCTTGACTGCTCGAACCAGCCAATGCACGCACACTGGACAGGCTGGCCTTCAGTCTTGAAAATCCATCTCTTGATTATGATTCCTCCGGCTGTGAGCGTGACGCTGTCAGCATCCCAGCAGAGTTCTTCCTCTTCAGCAGCGGTGTGATAGCTTATGGAGATCTCTGTGTTTATGCAGTCTTTGGGACCTCGGGAACCTTGAAGAGTAGCTCTAATAGTTTGCAGTAGCTCCGATCCTTCTTCCTCAGGTTTATGGTCGCGACGAAGAAAATGCGCTGCTGGGGAGACCAAACGTCCATTCAGGTGTATCGGCAGTGGTTGTAAGCTGGTCATAGCATCCTCAGAGTTAGCGCAGATAGCGCATGGTATGTACAGTGAAGAAACAAAGCGGCCGCACGTATGTAGCACGACGCGTGGAGACGCTGACGGAACGCGTGCTATCATGTGACCATCATGCTGACGTAAGCTTCCAGAAGCGGTAACTGAGGGTGGCCTACTGCATGGTGCTCACTGCGACGACGACGAGAACACTGTCCGATTTCACTCTCATTCTTGAGTTCTTGCTATAAGCCTTACTCAGGTGTGATAGACCAGGTGGGCAACGGGTATTGACGCGAATAAATGCACTCGGATGCCTTCGATGTCATTCCCTTTGAGGTGTGTCCGCTAGACCACACGGCGCGTAGATGTTCACCAAGCCATACAGGATATCAAAGGAGGTTGGAAGAAACTAGGATCGGGCTCCTTTGGGAATGTCTGGAAAGGCAAGTAGGATGATGCCCGACCAGATATCTGCTTACTTTGGTGTGTAGGCACCTACCTCGGAATCGATGTCGCGATCAAGGAGGTACTGCCGTCGACTGAATACGACGTCGCCAAGTATTTCGAACGCGAGTGGAGGTTGATGAAGTCAGTGCAAGCGTACTATCTCGAGCCTGTGTCTGACGTAGCGTCGTAGAGAAACGCGCCATCCGAACGTGGTTTTATACCTAGGTCTATCTCGCGCACCAGATCCTGACGGTCGGATATTCATCATATCAGAATACATTGAAGGCGGAAACCTCAGAAACTACATCCACGATAAAACCAGACCCTTTCCATGGCGTTTACGACTATCTTTCGCGACGGATATTGCACGAGCACTCGCATACCTTCACGCTCGAAGGTGCATCCATCGTGATTTGAAAGGCGAGAACCTCCTTGTAACCGCCAACGCTCGCCTCAAAATAACGGATTTTGGTTTTGCACGGATCGCGGCAAGGAACGATGAAGAGATCAAGCGTCTGACCTTCTGCGGAACGGATTCGTACATGTCCCCTGAAATCCTCTTGGGAAACGAATTTGACCTTCCCACCGACATTTTCTCACTCGGAGTCATCTTCTGCGAGATCGCGTCTCGTAAGCTCGCAGGGGACTACACGTTTAAGCGCAGTGCACCGTCGTTCGGCATCGACCCAGATGAAGTCCGGCGGCTAGCCAGTCCAGGCTGTCCTCCCAATTTTGTGCAGCTATGCTTGGAATGTGTCGCAGAGGAACCTCAAAATCGCCCAACGACGCGAGTCATTCTCGACCGACTTCGTGAAATTGAAGCTGAAGTACTTGCACGCCCTTCCGAGCCGGATGATGCACACGTCGGCAGCGTCAAATTCATGACTGGCATGCGTCGTCCTGGAGCCGGCCCTAGGATACCAAGTTTCGGGCTAGGTGTTGGAAAGGACATTAAGACTGCTGCCGTAACCTCTGCAGCCGACGGGCACTCAAGTGACGACGATAGCGACGAGGAGCTCATGCAGGCCGTCTTGGGCCTCAGCAAGGTTGGCTTGGGTAGTACATGGAGTAATGGTGCTCAAGGTCAGATATGCGTATTGTCCTCCTCCACTCACGCCATTCAACGTCTCTACAGATCATAGTGACGGCAGCGCACGTCCGCTCTTGGACAGTACCTCCAGCATACAATCAGAGTACAGCACAACAGTCATTCGTGCGCATCCGCAAGTAACAACTCAGTCATCTATTATCACTATCCGTCCCGCTCCAAACCCAAATGGGTCAGATGACCTCACCTCACATCCACTAGCGACTGGGGCCAACGCCCCTACCCCGTCAGAGTCACTCATATCCATCGAGTCCTTCCACACAGCATCAGGGTCGTCGTCGATGACTGTACCATCCATCGCAGCCGCTACGGAGGGTGGTTCTACCATCCGACAGCGTGCATTACCGCTTGTCCATCGTTTCTCACTGATCAAACCTACCGGCGTCAGGCGTACTGGCACCAACGAACAGCGCAGCGGCACAGCTTCGCCACCACGGTTTACACCAGAGAGCGCCTGGAGCCCACTCGATTTCTTGTTTCACAGCACGCTCCTCGGTGCCAAGTGCGATGTATGTGCGAAGAGGCTCGGCTGGAAACCCGTCTTGGAGTGCGACGATTGTGGTTTACGGTAAGTTCGCGATGCACCGTGCGAGAGAGAGAGAACCTCAAGCTCATATGCATTATCCTTTTTTCATGATTAGAACGCATATCAAATGCGGCGAGGTGGCACCCTTGGATTGCGGCATGCGCCCAGTACGAGCAGGAGGCTTCCACGACAACCGCGATCGGTCGGCGTCGCCCCTCGCAAAGGCAAAAAACCGCAAGTCAATGCCCACGCCCACGAAACCGTAACGAAACCCTCATTCTTTGTCTGTGTTCACGAGTTCTCTGACGACCCTTGTTGTGTATCGATACCATGAATATCTTTTCTCTTAGCTGACAACCAGACAGTCATGTATCAGGTTAGAGAATGTTTTGACAAACTCGGTTTCCTCCTTTTCACCTGTACTTTTGTTTCGCTTCGCTGATACACATATTTTCCCTGGCCTGGGACACGAAAGACTCTGTAGCATTCTGCATCCAATCACACATACCGTATCTGCACATTCCGCGTAATGACCATCCGCACAATCCCACAATCCCTCGATACACGGTCGATGTTGGAAAATTGCATAAATATAATTATTACTACCCGTGTACGTATAATCGTGTCTACAATTCATCATGGGAGTGGAAAGGCTCTTGCTCGTCGTCATCGCCAGGGGCGTACTGGTTGCCACCTGCGTAAAGCTTGGCCGTGATCGGGTTAACCACCGCCTGCACCTCACCCAGCTTCTCCTCGAGGTCCTCCGCGGTCGCAGACTGACCGTACTCGTCGATCCAGTCCGTCGTCTCCTTGATTGTGGCGAGGATCGTCTTCTTGTCGTCATCGTCGATCTTGCCGCCGAGGCCTTCCTGATCACCGATTTGGCTCTTGAGGCTGTAGACGAAAGTCGAGAGACTGTTGAGCGCCTCGATACGCTTGCGGTTCGCATCGTCCTCTGCGGCGAACTCCTCAGCCTCCTTGACCATGCGCTCAATCTCCTCAGGAGAGAGACGGCCCTTCTCGTTCTTGATCGTGATCGATTCGGACTTGCCCCTATCAACGCATGAGGAATTAGTGATCATACATGGAGCAAGACACAGCTTTGCAAAGATGGACTTACGTTCCCTTATCCGCGGCTTTGACGTTGAGCACGCCGTTGGCATCAATCTCAAAGATGACCTCAATCTGAGGGACACCACGAGGAGCCGGGGGAATACCAGTGAGCTCGAACTTGCCAAGCAGGTTGTTGTCCTTCGTGAGCGAACGTTCACCCTCGAAGACCTGGATTAACACAACAGGCTGGTTATCAGCGGCGGTGGAGAAGCTGAAACGAGTCTATCAGAAACGGATCATATCATTCTTAAGAGTTTGAACTTACATCTGACTCTTGCGAGTGGGAATGACAGTGTTACGAGGGATGAGCTTAGTCATGACTCCACCAGTAGTCTCGATACCGAGAGTGAGAGGGTTCACGTCGACGAGAACAACGTCGCCGAGGGACTCGTCACCCGAGAGGATACCACCTTGGACAGCGGCGCCATAAGCGACAGCCTCGTCGGGGTTGATACCCTTCGAAGGTTCCTTTCCAAAGTACTCCTTAAGAAGCTGTTGAACCTTGGGAATACGAGTAGAACCGCCAACGAGGACGATCTCGTCGATGTCCTCCTTCTTAAGGTTTGCGTCCTTGAGAACCTGCTCGACGGGCTTCATCGTCTTACGGAAGAGATCGATGTTGAGCTCCTCGAATTTGGCGCGAGTGAGAGTCTCGGAGAAGTCGTTACCGTTCTCGAAGGACTCAATTTCCAGGCGAGTGGACTGCTGGCTGGAGAGTAGACGCTTGGCCTTCTCAACCTCACGCTTCAGCTTACCGAGAGCACGGAGGTTGTTGGAAACATCGGTGCCGGTCTTCTTCTTGTACTGCTTGATGAAGTAGTCCATGACGCGGTTATCGAAGTCCTCACCACCAAGATGAGTGTCACCAGCAGTTGCCAGGACTTCGAAGACACCGTCATCGATGGACAGAAGGGAGACATCGAAGGTTCCTCCACCGAGATCATACACAATGATCTGAGATTCACCGCCCTTCTTGTCAAGACCGTAGGCGATAGCGGCGGCAGTAGGCTCGTTAATGATGCGGAGAACTTGAAGACCCGCGATAGTGCCGGCGTCCTTGGTAGCCTGACGCTGGGCGTCGTTGAAATCTGAGTAGGAAGTTTGGTGAATAAATCGTCATAATTGGGATGGACAACGTACAGGCAGGGACAGTAACAACGGCGTGGGTGACAGGGTGACCGAGGTATGCCTCAGCAGTCTCCTTCATCTTGCTCAGGACCATGGCGGAAATCTCCTCAGGGCTCTACGAGCAGTCTGAATGAGTACCTTGGGCGGAACAAGTGCAACAAAACGTACGAATTGCACTTCCGTGTGCTTGTACGTGACCTGAATAGCGGGCTTGTCATTCTTCTTGACGACCTTGAATGGCCAGTGCTTTTGGTCCCGAATGATCTCGGGGTCGTCCATTTTGCGGCCGATGAGACGTTTCGCGTCGAAGACCGTATTTTGAGGGTTGGTGGCATAGGCGTTCTTGGCGGCATCACCGACAAGACGTTCTTCATCACCGAAAGCGACCCACGAAGGAGTGATACGGTGACCCTGGTCATTGGCGATGATTTCAACACGGCCCTTATTGTGTACACTGCACACAATAGTCAGCGCACTGCGAGCCGACGATTGCAGAGAAATTCACCTACCCTACACAAGAATAGCTGCAAACCGGAATTCACGCCAGTTAGATCTCCCACTCGGGACACATACTTTCGTTGAACTTACGTGGTACCCAAATCTGTGAACATTGAATCAGTTTCGATAGCTATGTAGCGGGAGCTAGCAGGGCTACGCACCGATACCAATGACCGTCCCGTAGTTCTTTTCGTCGGCATCCGCACGCGCGGAGACGGGGCACAAGAGAATAATAGCAAGAAGAGCAAAGAAGAGAAGAGACAGCGAGGACGCGAGGCGACGAGACTGCGTCCTCGTTGGACGGCTGGAGAACCGAGACATGGTGGTGAAGAGAAAGAGAGGATCGTGCTGGTCTGAGGCGAGTGAGGCGCGTAATATAAAGCAGACAGCAGTCTTTACGCCACGTCAGTAGGACCCCGAAATGTATACCCTGTATGGCAAGCACATCACAGGTGTCCGGGGTCTGATGCCACGTCGGTGAGCTTCATCATTGTCTGACTGCCTCTGACACGTCGCAAAAACTGGCCATACACAGCCTGGTGATACCTCATCGCCTCATCAGCTGAGTCTAGCAAATGGGACCCAGTTCTTGCGACAATGTCGCGGCGTGTCGCGTGCAAGTGCACATGCTCGGTAGAAAGAAATATCATAGGTTGTAGAAACATCGAGAACAGCGAGTACGTGTAGTGTATCGAATTCGAATTGTCGATTGAGTCAACTCCCATCAGTCACAGTATACGAATATGATCAGAAAGCAGAAGCGTGTTGATCGACTCTCTACGAGCAAAAATACGCCCGAAAGGAAGGACAAGAGAGGGGAGAGCTACTAGGAGGCTCGCCCCCAGCGGCCGTTCATGTTCTCAACTAAATCACTCGAACCGCAAGAGCCTCGCTGACCTCCTCAGGAGTCTACAGACGGTGTGACTTAAGTATTCGTACAACCTGTAGGACGAATTTGACTTGTTTGATCATGAAGCCCATGAGACGGTTCGTGTCGAGCACAGTGTTTCATCAAGTTCCTGCCGATTGCTTTCTTCGCGGCATCACCGATAAGTCGTGAAACATTGGTGAAACTGGCAAATGGACTCGGAGGAGCGGAAGAGTTTCCTAAACATGGTCGTTACGACGCTTTCCACAGTGCCTATAAGTAACGGTCAGCGGGCTCCAAGCCTGCGAATACGTATATGCCACTCACCCAACAGGTAGAGGACTGCCGACAAGGTTGCGCTGAGCAGGTCTACCACTTGAAATATATCTCACTTTGAGCTCAAGTCTGTGGATGCTCAATCAGCGTACCGATCCTTTCCCGCACGCGCGGAAACGGCACACAAGCAGATATTTACCGGGAAGAGCATAAAACAGAATGGGAAACGAAAACGCGATGCGTCGAGACTGCGTCCTCGCTGGACCACTGTATGTTTTTTAACAAATTAGTGGTGAAGAGAAACATCAGTGCTAGTACAATGCCGATCAGCGTAAGCCTCAGATCAAGGCGTGTTGTCACGCTGAAGCACTTCACCACTTTCGACCCTGAGCAGGACACAGTCTGGCCAAAACACATAGTCATCAGGCCACCGATACCGTCGAGTTTCGTCCACTGCTTCTAGCAGACACGGCCAAGAACTTGCGACGACATACTGTCAGTTTCGGTGCAAGTGCACATGCCCGCAAGAAACAGCATCAGTTGTACAAATATAGAGAACAGAGAACCCGTGTGGTGGAATATACAGCATGGGAATAAGTTACTGCAAGAGGACCGACATATCAGCTAGAGCTGGTGCAGGACGAGAACGGATCCAGAGTGGGCTATTAAGGAAGTAGAACTTAACGGGTAGAAACTTCGTCGTCAGAGTCATAATCCAAAGACGGTATCTGGAATGTGCGGATCGGCGGGGCTAGCAGTACTGAGGGACGCGTGAGGGGGATGTGTTTTCTATGCACAAGCGGTATGTCGGGCACCAGCGACAATATTGACTGAATGTCGGATTCATCTCCCTTCTCCTCCGCTGCAAGAGGTGCCACGGCAAGAACAAGACGAAAAGCGTCCTTGCCATTGAGATAGAAACGGAACAGCCGTTTTTCTCGGATGAAGCCCAGAGATTCGTACAGCGAAAGGGCTGCGGAGTTATCAAACTCGGTTTCTAGAACAACCTAGCAGGCGATGAGTATAAAGGTGCTCTGCTAGCGACGTGTTATAGACATGCCTCCACTGCACCTGCTTTCCTCATATTCTCGACAGATCTGTTAACCAGGGTACTTGCTAGGGTGTTCCGTTAGTTACCTACAAATATACATAACACATGGACTTCAGACTCACCTATTCCTCGTTTTCGCCAGTTGCGATGCACACTGAGCATGGCTATATACCCACGGTTTCTGGTTCGGTCTTCGTGGTGAAAGCTCTGCTTACACACGATCACGCCAACCGGCTCAGACGATCCTGCTGGATAAGCCTTTGTTCTGCAGTTAGTTGAACATCTTCATGGTGCATCAATCACGTACAAGGTAAGACAACTGCGGCCTACATTCAACCAAGTGGGTCAGCTTGCATGCTATGCAGGAACTAAGGAGGGATAGCGCACGTACCACTGATGCAGGAAATACCGATAGGTGTAGATCACATACGGCTCGCTAAGTTCGTGTTGAACTAAAGCCATGATATGAGGCAAATCTGACTCGCCCATATAATTTCTGTACACAATGGAGGCCATTTCTACGTCCAGTAGTGGGGGTCGTGAAGAACGTTGGGTCGTGTGCAAGGTGAGGTTACTAAGTATCTTATAGTGGCGCTAACTTGAACGCGTCCCTTCCCCACGCTCGCAGCCACGCGGGCATGAAAGCATGAACGTCGCGGTTCACTGTATGAAGTACCTCGAGCAAAGACTTCAACATGTACCACCGACTCAGCTACCCTACTTAGTACTTACTTTCAGGTATTATAGTCCTATCAAGCTTGCACCAAATCCCGGCTATGTACTATGGGTGATTCCTAGATCTCTACGCGTCGATCTAGATCCGCATCAGGTACGACACTCAAAGCGGTGGCAGCTGGCAGATCGTTGCTACTGCATCGCATGAGTTGCACTCCCTACTTATAATGAGCTTGCAACAGCGGTCAGAGCCTGCATCTTCTCCATGAGCCCACGACGATGACCATACGATTTGTCCGCAGAAGACTGACAGCAGAGAATGCTTTGACGGTCGCCGTTGCGACAACAGCCATAACGCATGAGCTAGCGGACATGCTCCAGTTCCCGCCGGCGCGAGTAGCTACTGGGATCTTGTTGCTCATTTTCAAGACTATTCAGGTGAGTACAAGGGCTGTCGGGTGTCAAGGCATCCCTGACCACCCTTGTTGAGACGTAGGATATCCAAACGAACAGGGACGAATGTTATCGTCTAGCGAGCCGATGTCTGAGACTGCTGACAGACCTCCGGGATGCCATGGACGGTCGCTGGGAGGACGCTCCAGAACCATTATTGAAAACGATTACAAAGTTTGAGGGGTATGGTTTAGTCAACGTTTTCCGCGTCTGCAGCTATCTCACGTCACTTCAGGACTCTGCAGGCCATCCACGACGATCTAACGCAAGAAGCTGAGAGCAAATGGCGAAACAGGCTTATGCGGAAGAAGACCATAGAAACCGCGCTCGTAGAGTACAATCTCCTAGTGGACGACGCAGCCCGGTCCTTCCAGGTATATATCCAAACCTTGCGAAGTCCCTCGATCCGTGCCATCTGATTGTACGCATTTAGATCGCGACTTTGATTCACATCCACTATACCATCGGACGGTCGCAGACTTTGGATGATAGTCGGAGCACTACTTTTTCGGAAGAGGTGTTGCGGCCAGCAGGTGACGTCGCAGGGCTGTACTCTGGGACAGAGGTTTGCGACACACCCGTAAGCATACCAATGTGTCATATACTATATATTGTGTTCTCATTTTGGTGCATAAGCGTTCTATGACGTTCAGCGAGGGAGCGTTGATCTCTCAACAAGATCTGTCAGATGACTTCACAGTCGTCGATGCGTCGTCTATTGAGAGCGCTGTGCCCGCCGCTATCATTACCGGATCTGCTTCTCAAAACAAACACGTCCAGGCCGAGTTGGATACATTGGACGACCGAGGGGTAATAGCAAGTTCCTCCGGTGAAAGGCTTGATCTCATAACCTCTACCCCAGTTCCGTAGGTATCACCAGTCGGAAGTGGCACTGAAATCTCACTCAAAGATCAAGTCCGGATGGTGGGCAGGAGCCAGAGACGTACAAGTGAACGGCCGGCACCTTTCAATGCTGCAGTACGAGGGTCCTTACGGTCCAGCTGCAAAGGTTCGGAATCAGTCTATCTGTAACGTGGGCATGTGTCTGATGATTCAACTGCAACAGAGGTGGTTAAGAGATGTGAAGACACTGCAGAACGTATAGTAAGCACACAGCGAGCAGATTGCTGTGACATCAGCGGCTTACATATCTTGGACAGCCATCCCAACTTGCCTCAAATGGTTGGCTACTCCGGAACTGACACACCTACACCTTTCATCTTGCTCGCTAATGGTACGTATTGTTTTCTCCAGCGACGAGGTACGTCTCTGAAGAACCCCGGTTGCCACAGTCCAGACCCGTCTGCCACAGGCCATGGTCCTTGATGCGCTCAAGAACGCTAGCCTTCTAGACTGCGCGCGTCTCTTGATCCGCTTCGTGAGTGTAAATCTTGGGGTCGAGGTCTTACGTTAATTGTTCAATCTTCTAGTACAAAGATATATTCGTACGTCTCCTCCATTCACTACACGAGCATTACCCTCAACATAAATGCTAGGATGCTGCTATATATATGCAACGTCAGCTGTCTCTGACTGATTCGAAAATTCAAGACTACGTAGAAGTGCGTAGCTGTTACAGACGCATCAAAAGATCTGACTTGAGATGATTAGCACGCAAGCTTCAGAATTGAAGGATACGATACAATGGTTATGGGCTTGCCTCCACCGGAAGTGTATAACATGCAATCGTGGCGCAACTTTGGACTGGCCCATTCTATACGCGACATTTTTATTCAGGTAAGTGAGTTTGAATATCGTCCTTCTCCCCTCTTTCATTGACATTCCACTCCGACGACAGCTCATACCGAACAGAGGCCTGTCGAGTCGCCCATATAACCCTGACGACACAGGTGACAATAGCTCTGGATTATCACAAGCTTGCATCACTCATCATAAGCCTAGGTTCACCGGAGATGCAAAGAAAAGTAAATCACCTCGGGCTCATCGTCCGATCCGTCCTTCCCAGCGGAAATGACGAGTGCCACGAAGCGTCCGCTCGTCTGCAGGAGCTACTCGACGACGACGAAGACGAAGAGGCTGAACCATTGTCCTTACCCATGATCCGCATGGCTGCCATCCGTGCCAGAACACATGGCCACTCGTGGAACCACAATTTTGTCCCGGCTTACATGTTCAAACTGGGCGATGTAGGGTATGTCCCACCGGGAGAACAAATCAAGTCTTTCGTGCGGATTGCCAATGTCCTCGATGAAGGTTTGGTGGACCTCGATCTCACTACGCATGCCACGGGGCGGAAAATACACTTTGACTTTGGGCGGTTTGATCAGCAGGATCTGCAGCCGTTCTTGCTACCAGGGGATGTCTATAGGTGAGTTTTGTATGTATCCGCTGACAGTAAAAAGGGCCTCAACTATCGCCAGCTGGCCTCTAGTGATCGAAGCAGGTTCACGCCAAAACGTGAATCTTGTTCACGAGGAAGCTGTGCGATACGTTAGCGACGCATGGAAGACGCTTCTCCATCGTGCTCCTGAGCTCGCACTTGCCCACGGAGTCAAGCCTCAAGATCTTATGCTCGGTGGGTACACCACGGTCAGACACCGATTGTGCCATGACTTATCGATGCGTTGCAGTAACCCGAGCCGGTATAGACCAACGTTTCATAATTCACGACACTCGCAGCATCCCATCCTCGCATACGCATCGTAGCCCAGGGTTTCCTGCTCCTCAATTTGGCGGGACGCATGCCCACCACCGTCATTTTCAGCATTCGATCCCAGGGTTTGGCCCGCCACCTCCGGCGGTGTTCTATGCGTACACTTCTGTTGCAAAGGAACACGAGCCGTATATCTCGGATGCCCCGGTTTATTTGCCACCGGCTTTGCAGGCTCAGAGGCCACCGATGCAAGCAAAGTGTATTTGGGGGCTGGAAGGGTGCGTTTCTGAGTTTATATGCTGTGGTTTGTTGTGATGTTCGGTGCTGATCAATTGGTCGAAATAACAGGACGTATGGGTTCATGAACTATGTACAACTACACGAGGAAGATTTTTGCTGAACATGCATCCCTCCTATGCGAACATGGCTCAAGAAAGTCATGACTGTAGCTGACCATGTACCAAGATTTCTCGTGATGTAGACAATGTTGGGAGATGTATATGTTCACGGTACAGCAGCATATGCAAGGAGACAAGAAATGATCTAGTCGGATGACACTGAAAGCGCTCAACAAGCCTAAAGCTGCGAGGTTGGAAAAGCGATAAAGTACACAGTATTAATGTGACGAAAACAATGTGACGGCGGAAGAGCCAGTAGAGGAGGTGTGATGAAGACGACGTGCTAATCAAACGCCTCCTCAGCACTCCTCCGCACAAGACGGCGAACCTTCTTCTTGTATGCTGCGACAGGACGGTGAATGGATATTCATCCGAGATGAAACACTAAGAAACATACCATCGAAGTTCTCTCGAATTTCTTTGGCTGCGTCAACGTTGGCTGGGCTGTCCGTGTTCGGCCGGTCAGAGGAGAGAAGGGAGATCACGCTCAGAAGCTAAAAACGGGCTTCAGATTGGTACAAGTGGCTGATGCGATGGATTACGCACTATTGACTCCACAGTATGCACTGGAAGCCATCGCTCGCCCGAGTCTTCGTAACCGTACTGGTCCTCGCCGGGAGGGTGCTGTGAGCTCGGTGAGGATTTGGACAGGAGGAGGAGATATGTTAACTCGCCAAGATCGATATGCAGACCCCTCCATCTGGGTAAACTGCACCGACGTCAATGCAATAGATGTAACAACAATCCTGTAGGACGTACTGTTAGGGTGCCACATGGGGGTGATGAAGCGTAGTTTGGGAGGTTGGATGGGAAAGTCTTCGGGGAACGTCAAACGTGCTTTAAAGAATCCACCTTCACTGGAATATAGTTAAGTGCAACAGGAACAACTTGTGCGACAACAGCGAAAACACGCACTACAGCGTGTCTGGCGGCCTGGAAGAGAGTTGCTGAATGAGCTACGAAGGGTGGCGGACAGACAGACATGGACCAGAGCATACCCGATGATCATGACATCCCACTCGTAAAGATTATTGTCATCAACAAGGCCTTTCGAACGCGAATGTTACTATTTATTATCGTTTGAACGATCGATGTAGCGGAGGGGACGTCTACAGTACCTGCCGAGAAACCTTCAACGGGCCGTTTGGTGAGCTCAGTGAGCTGCCGACGGAGGAGGAGGGTGTTAGAGGGTGTGTTGGTCGGCGCTGTAGAGGTCATCGTAATGGCTGTCGAGGGTGTAGACAGAACGCGGCGAATCGATGGACACAGTGGATGGTGGTGGTTGAACGGAAAGAGGATATAAAGATCGGTAACGAATATAGGTGTTTGGTTAGCGACCAGACTCTCTCAGCTTCCACAAGGTCCTTTGCATGTACGGAGCACTCAGCCTCCCATATAATACACAATACGACTCGAAGTGCAGCTCCAAGCCACGCCCATTATCGCAGTAACAGCGGCACAGAGGCCTGTGTTCGCGACTTCGCGTGCCATAACTGCCGCACTTCCTGCACACCATGTCTGAATCCTCCTCTAGCATCGATGCAATAGTCGACGAAGTATGTATGCGAGCTTCTCGAATATGTTGTTAGGTATTAACCTGTACTAGACGAATCTAGGAGGCGACAATGGCGAGGTGTACATATTTCAGTGGCTGGCTGCCAATGAGAAGGCATTGCAGCAAGCGAGCGCAGTACGTATCCGCTTTCTGCCAACTTTATGTTGACCTTCAGCGCATTGACAGTTGTGCGACAGGACGACCTGAAGGAAAGTCAGAAACCCTTGGTTGATGCTCTGCTCAAAGTCATTACTGCGCCCGAACCATATCCATCACCCGGGCGACCCATACGGCAACTCGTCGCTCAATGTTTTGCGCAAATCTACACCAAGGGAGATACCAGGTCGCTCTTCGACACAGTACAAGCTTTGCTAAAGATCCCTTTGGACCCCAAGTTGGTGTCGAAGGATGGATATCGTGTGTAAGGTCGAATGAGGAGTATGTCGTCTCGAAGCTGATATCAGTACTGCTTCAGGGCGGCCCTATATTGTATTGGAGAGCTCATGAAGAACTTCGGTAGCCAGGTATGCTTTTTATGATACGAATGATCTGCATCTTACGCGTACACAGATCATGTCGCTGATGGTGGAGACTACCACGGCTTGCTTGAGGCTCTCCAGGTCATCGAACGTACGCGCTCGCTCTCTGGCTCAATTCTTGTCGAGTTTTGACCAATACATAATTTCTAGGCTAACATCGTTCGATATCATGCCGTGGTCACACTGGAAAAGGCGATTTCGACAGCTAAGCGTGCACTCACGGACTCTTTGCAGAGAGACGTCATCAAGCAGATGCGGTCTGCTCTTAGTGACAAATCACTGCCTGTAATACGCGCCACCACTGGTGTGGGTTGATGATTTACTCTTCCCAACTATTGCGTGATTTAAATTCTCCTCAGGTCCTCATTTTACTGTTCCCATTTGGAGACAGCGCAAAGGCGCTACCTGACGTCGAGCAGTTGGTTGTCATATGCACAAAACAGCTCGATTCTGCCGATCAACCGACGCGCATTGCATTGGCCAAACTTGTTGCATTCGTACTCGCCTCCACACAGACTGATCATGTTGTTCTGCTTCCTGAACCTTACAAGAAATCAAAGAAAGGAGAAAGCCTAAGTCAGGCGGAGGACGATGAGCCGACACCGCCTTCACAGGAAGTCAAGCGACTGCTCACCCCACAGGAGATGCTGTCGCAACTTGCTACACAGTTCAACAAGCCAAACGCCTCTCGTCGCATACGTATTGGAATTTTTGACTTCTATGCTGCCTTGTTCAAGGAGCTCGGAACCGCTTTCGTTGAGGCGAACTATGCTCTCGTTGTGAGCCATCTCATGACGGAAATCGTATCGCATGTACGAAATACGGGCGCAAGATATGACATAGTTCTTGTTCGAACACTCGTAGGCCTTATTTTGAGAGACTTGGTTGGAGTCAGGATGCTAGGAGAGCAGGCGCAAATTTCGGCCATTCAGGAGCTTTCTAAGGCATACTTAAAGCGCTGGCCTGCGATGATGCCTGGTCAAACGGCACCAAGCCCCCTGGTGTTGACCATAGCCTTACGTGAGGTAGCTGGTCTTTTGCAACAACTGGGTAATGCTCCAGTTCCAGTACAGGCGAGTAATTGTCTAATACTGATTGCACAAGCCACAGCTGATGATTGTCTCTAGGATGCACTCGTAGACCCACTCACAACTCTGCTCACGCATCCAGTCCACACGGTGCGAGTCACAGCAGCGTGGACGTTGCGCCGCTTCTGCTATTCGACCCCTCTACGGCTACCGAAGGTGTTACTGAACCTGGTCGAATTACTGCAGAACGACCTTGCAGCTCTAATAACTCCTGCAGCTCCCTCGGATATTAACAACAGGGTGATCGGTCGTGCCTACGGTCTCGCAGGACTGCTCTCGTTAATCCCGCAGCGTCCGCTATATGTCTCCTACGATATCAGCGCGAGCGCGTTCTACATTGCTGTACAACTCTTAAAACGAGCAGGCGAACACGACGTCAAGATCGCAAAGGTGGAAATTGAGGTTGCATGGACGCTGATCGCATCCTTGATGACACTTGGCCCCAACTTCGTTCGAGCACACTTGCCACAGTTGCTTGTGCTCTGGCGTAACGCGCTACCTAAGCCTACGACGAAGGATGGATTGTCTGGGAGAAATGCTGGCGAATGGATCTTCCTGCTTGCTGTGCGCGAAAATGCCTTACGTGCCATCTATTGCTTCCTCACACACAACTCACCGATCCTTGTTACGGCCGATGTTGCGAGGCGAGTGACTTCACTTTTGACCAATGCCCTCCAATTCTCCGCCATGTTCTCGTCTCAACGCGTAGTAGAAGAGCCTCAAGACTCAATTCCACCGCCCGGCGGAAGAGGCCTGAGTCTCGTTGGGATGGATGCCTTGTTCAAGTGCAGAATCTTTCAGTGTTTTTCGGCACTCGGAGTGTCCAAGGTCACCGAATCCACGCAGTCATCTCTTCTTCAGTCTGCTATCACTCTTTTCGCAAGTCTGGATGGCTATAGTGGTTCCTCTGTCCAGGCTGCAATCGCGACGTCTTCCGGATCATTCACCAGTGTATGGCAAAGCACTGATTGCTACGCGTATGGTGTTACCGACATCGAGATTAAGGAAGATCTGTCGGGAAAGATAGTTGAGGGTACTAGTGACTGGTTGAACCGAGATCTTATTGATGCCTCTCTGGATAGTATGGTAATGCAGTCTCAGCTCTGAGTACGCGTGCGAGATACTCATATCATTGACAGCACAACAAGCCCATTCTTCGTTCCTGGGAATATGACCCAATGATCTTGTGCCTAGCTCAACAACCTAATACCGTGGGTGATGAAGCCGACACGAGTCCCGCGTCGACTGCTGCTGTCAACGAAGCTATCCGAATATTTGCGGAGCTGCTGCCTCTTCAAGATCTGTCATCGATGACGAAGACAGTCAATCAGCTCGTCGAGGCCACCGCGTCAGCTAAAGCTGACAAGAACTCTGGTCGGAAGGCTGCTGTTCTCGTAAACAGTGCCGTTGCCCTTGTTCTTGCACTCCGTCGGGCTGCCACGCATCCCCGTCAGTTGGCTGAGACACTCGGGCACCCTCAGGTTTCTGGTCCTTTGGCTGAGCTTCTCAAGGTATGACTTGCTCAATGTCCTTCTCTTTCACCGATGACCTCAATCTGGTTTCAGGCTGTTCTTGTCGATGGCGATGTTCTCCTTCGCAAGGCTGGCAGTGAAGCTATTGGCCGTTTGGCCTCTCTAGCGGGCACCAACTTCTTGACCAGCCAAATCAAAACGCTCGTGAACGAGGTAGTAAGCAACCGTGACCCGTACGGCCGGGCTGGCTGCGCGTTGGCCTTTGGATCTATATACAACTACGTTGGTGGGCTTGCCGCAGGACCTCTCTTGAAGACAACAGTCCACGTTTTGATGTCTCTTGTTAACGATCCACATCCCGTCGTTAACTTCTGGGCGCTGCGTGCTCTCGCTCAAGTCATTGATGCTGCAAGTCTTGCGTATGCCTCATACGTTCCCAGCACTCTTGGGCTACTCCTTCGGTCGTATATGCTAGAATCGCACGAACCGGAAGGAGGCACTCTGAACTATGTGAATATGAGTGGGGAGCTCCCGCTTTACCAGGCACTGTGCCAGGCTATAGATGCCATTATCACAGTGGTAGGACCTGATATCCAAGAATCCGCGAAAACAAGGTCTCTGGTTCTTGATTTAGTACATCAGTTTATCCGGGAGGATGACGACGGCATCTGTGTGGAAGCCATACGATGCGTACAGCACCTGCTCATATTTACTCCTGAACATATCGACGTCCCGATCCTGGTGACGCAGTTCCGTGGGTACCTTGGCTCGACTCGACGACCACTCAAATTGGCTTCAATAAACGCTTTGTATCAGCTTGTGCAGAAAGACGTCATGACAATCTCGAGGCTAGGCGGCGATCAGCTGGTAGAAGAGCTCTTTGCGATGCTGGATGACGACTCCTCGGTGGCAGGCGTACGGAATGTTATTACATCCTGGCTTCAGCAAACAGTCGTATTCAACCCATCTGCATGGATCGACTTATGCCAACGTATCATGTC
This sequence comes from Cytidiella melzeri, assembly GCA_022592445.1. NCBI lineage: Eukaryota > Fungi > Basidiomycota > Agaricomycetes > Polyporales > Irpicaceae > Cytidiella > Cytidiella melzeri. The sequence goes on along the minus strand of JABYQR010000183.1, from coordinate 8,983 downwards.
ACGAACGACCGCATCTCAGCAAGCTGGTGATGCCGCATCGAAGCGGAATGATCTCGACGATGAAGGCCAATCTCTTAGCGTGGACCCAAGCGCCGACGGAGCCGGGCATGGCCCAACACGGTCGACAGCACGATGGAGGACACAATTATATGCGTTGCAATGTCTTCATGAGATCTGTGTCACCGTGGCTCGTTCGAGTCGGAGGGAGCACCTCGATATAGCCTTCGCCAAGGCACAAGGGATCGCATTACCCAGACTACTGATCTCCCGTATTTCTGACCTCATCAAAATTGCCTTCACTGCGTCCGCCGCACATGTGATGGAGATTCGTCTAGAGGGTCTCACCGTCCTACGAGATGTCATCGAGGTACGTCCATAATGTATATTTGCAGGCCGAAGTGCTGATGTATCGCAGATCTTTGCCTCCTCTCCTGATCCTGACTTTGAAGGAGCTCTTCTGCTTGAGCAGTACCAAGCGCCTATCACTGCGGCTCTGACCCCAGCGTTCGCTGCGGATTCGACACCAGAGATCCTCGCCTCCGCTATCAAGTCCTGTGCTGTGTTTGTAGGTTCAGGCGTGGTGAAGGACGTCAGTCGCATGGGGCGTATACTGAAGCTTTTGACCTCCGCGCTTGAACAATGTCAAGGTAGGCGCCGTGTTGCGGAAAGTTCAAATTTGGAGAATGAAGTTTGTCCTATAGAGTCAAGTTTACTCCGTCTTGGTGATGCCATCGATTTGGGTCCCAATGCGTCTGTCATGTTGCGCATCGCCATATTGTCAGCTTGGGCCGAACTGCAGATTGCTAGTCGCTCACAGCAATATCTTGTAGATATTGTGCAGCCGTACAACAAGGTCCTCGCCACACAATGGATTGGTTCCTTGCGAGACTATGCTAGTATCAGAGCTGGAACTGAGTTGTTGGACGACACCTCCGCTGGAGCTGTGGACTCGTCTCACGCTAGCCTAGGGAAGGAGGTTTTGTTGCCCGTCAGTACTCTGCTGCACCAATCTAGAAATTCACTGATGTAATCGCTGCAGTACTATCGCGATGCATGGTCCGTGATTTTACAAGCCGTTACATGCGCAATGGAGGACGGTGATCCCTTCATCCGCGTAGCCATGGATGGTCGCGAGCCTTCCGACGCGGACGCCTCTGAAAAGGTGAATGGGAGCACTGAACATCCTACCACGTTCTTTTTCGTTATCTTTGGCCTTGTCTTTGAAGCCCTGGTCACCTCGTCACCCGACTCTGGGCGACAGAATGTCAAGAATACGGTCACCGCTCTCAAAGCTTTGAAGTGTCTGGTGCAAAACAAATATGCGGGGAACGCCTTCCGTGACGTCGCTATCTTCGAGGAACTTGTTAATTTATGCTATCGCATGGCCTTGACAGAGCCAGTGACAGTTCAAATCAGTCTTGTCGAGACTCTTGCTAGCCTCGCAGAAAACGTCAAGACCCAAAGGTTTGTATTGTTTCTTGGAACTTCATCATGCTGAGGCCCGCCTTCCAGTTTTTCAGACGGCTCATCACCGCCACAAACGCATTGTCTTAGGATATGTGCGTATATCTTGAAACGTGCCATCAACCCACGTGAGAATATGACTCGTAAGTCGTCCCATGTTGTAAGCTTCCTGCTTAAGCTCACGGTCTATGCGTAGAGGATTCCTCAACACCGCTGGATAGGATGAGGCTGATCAATGCGGGTTTCGACGCGTTCTCGACCATAGCTACGACTTGCGAAGCGGCGCGTGGGTTAGACTATTGCACAGTAGCTGTCAGTCTTTACAACGGTAGCTCCTTTTAGTATTCTCTGGATGGCATTGAGCTCACTTTTCTTCATTAGAGTTGCTCGAAGACGAAATATCCGAGGTGGATCTAGTTGGACCTACCCTACAATCTTTGAAGAAGCTCCTCGACAGCGCCCCGAGCTCTTCAAGTGAGAAGGTCAAGTTCGAAAAGATTGTACATGGAATCCTTTCTGCCTGTCTGGTTAATATTGATGCAATGAGGTTGGTAGGCATCGCTTATTCGTGGTTGTCGTGATTAACTTTGTACATCTTGCATTAGGGGTCGAGAGGGCCCTGCCTGTCGAAAGAAGATCAAAAGCAACGTTCTGGCAGCGGTGCTCATACTCACCGTACTACCTCCCAACGTAAAGATCAGCCAGCCTGTCATTGAGCACTGCTGCTTTTCGATTTCTCAACGTTTGATTGATTCAGATGAGGTAAGCAGACGATTCTTGTCGTGATTTCCCGCTGACAGGCCTCAGATGTCTATCACTGCAGCGCACTGTGCGAAGACATTGATCATTGCATCTATACACGGCAGCCCCTCCTTACGCCAGTGTGCTAAGCTGCTTCTACCGGGCATGATTGAATGCATAGTCAAGATATCTGCAACGGGACCTGGCGAGACTTCCGAGATGCAATCACAAATAGTAGGAGAGATATTCAAGGCATTCACTACGCTATTCACATCCACCGGCGAAGAGCAGAGTAAGAGTTTGAAGTTGCAGTTGTTTCGTACTGGCTGCTGACTGTCCTGATACTGACTGTCCTTAGGGCCTCGGCTGCTTGGTGTATTGCTCCCTGTTATGACCCTAGTTCTGAATCCGTCGCGAACACCCACACCACCTTTGCACACTCAAACCATCTCTCAGGTACTACAATTTGCAGCCTCATCGCCAGCGGCGTTCAAGGAAGTGACTGGGAAACTACCAAACGACATGAAGGAGGTGCTGGAGACGTCGGTAAGGCAAGCCCTAGGCGGCTCTAAAGTCAATTCTACCGAGTCGCACAAGCCTCAAATATCCCTGCGGTCGTTTTGACTCTGTTAACCGTGATGTATACTGCGCGGATATATGAATATTAAATAATTATCAATGAAAGTGCGACCTGCATGAATTAGCTGGCAGCCAGGTTTAACACATCAATCCCTGGCACTGCGCGTGAATGTAAGTTTCACCAGTGCTGTCTTGATCGCCTCCGCAGCCTTGATTGAGAGCACTGGGAGGGGTGAAAAAAGATGGAACATCAGTTTCGCCATACGCCAGATGAACTGAGCTGTCCGTCGTTGCTGGCGAGCTACAGCCTCAGCCAGCGACGTACATTATGAACCTCCCGACGCGCGTTTTGGTACCCGCCGCCAATCCACGTGGCCCCGAGGCGCACTGCCCACAGAGGCCGCGAGCGCCTGTGCATCTTAAACAGTTTCGGTCGAGCCTGTCTCGTACAACATCCCCTCGCACCCTACCCTCATCTGCCGCCTGGAGTCTGCGCCGTTAGCTCTGCTCGTCTCTCGCCGGCTGCCATGAAGAAGTTTTTCGGGCGAGACAAGCCAAAAGCTATCAAATCACCACCAGGAGCTAGAGAACTAGCTCCCTCCTCAGGTGCTTTGGTTGCACCGCAAGATGTACGGTGTTTTTATTGCATATCATCTGATGCCTCTGTGATACAAGCTTGTCGTCTATCAGGATAGCTACTTCTATGTGCAATCACACCAATCGTTACCGGAGCGTAGTCCAGCTCGAGTCTCAACAGACGAGCACTGGGACGTGGTCACCACTACAAGTGATGGTGAGACCTGTTGGTGTTATTCTACCAGCACTAGGATGCTCACCTTCCGGCTTGATTGCCAGGTGCTTCCCCCACCACAAATCCACACTCTGTTCGTGCTGTGTCTCCCTACGGTTCACCGGCGTACTCGCAGTCCAAGTCTGGCAGTGGGAAAGATCAGGCACTACGCAAGAAACCCGTCCCCGCTCAAAATGCTGTCGCTGCACTTGGCATTCTCAAAGCTTTGGATCCTCTTGCCCCTGCTCCGATACCAGAACAACCGCTTAGACTCCAACGACAGATGTCCGAAGACTATGGTACAGAGTACTCGTATCGTGAACGGGAGGAAAGGAGAGATCGCAAAGGCTTCTGGGAGCGCGCCACTGAACGCAACAAAGAGAAGGAGAGGGAGAGGGAGCGTCAGCGAGAGAGAGAGCGCAGAGAGGATCAAGACCAGAATGAGCTGACTAGAATGATTGGTACGCTACTTTCCCTCCCGGATAACTCATGCGCTAAGATTCGTTCAGGCTACTTGACAGCGACGTCGTCGGAAGACTGGTCTTTGGTATTGGAAGTATGTGAACGAGCGTCATCAAGCGAGAATAACGCGAAGGAGGCGGTAAAGGCGCTGAGAAAAGAGTTCAAGTAAGTGGTCTCAAGAGTGTTACTCTCAATTACCTCACACGAGTTTGATCTCTTCTCCGCAGATACGCAGAACCGGCTGCTCAGTTATCTGCTGCCCGTGTACGTGCATGCAGTATGATTCTGCTGGTCGGACGAAAGTCTCATACTAAGTGGTGCAGCTATGGGCAATCATGATCAGAAACTGCCAGGACACTTTTATGGTTCAATGTTCGCAAAAGAAGTTTCTTGAAACGTTAGAAGACGTGCTACAGTCTCAAAAAACATCACCCGTGGTCCGCGAGAGACTAATAGAAGTATTGGCAGGGGCCGCATATTCAAGTCCACGCAGTAAGGCATCCGTACTGGTGTTGCGGTTATTCATGATAACCCAATCTGCAGACAAAGACGGTCGACACGACAGAGATGGCTTTCGCGGCTTGTGGCGTAAAGTCAAGTCGCCTGATCAACCGGATGAGGTGCGTATCTTTTGCGTTCTCCACGACTGACCTGACCGGTAGTTTAAAGGGCATCCCCTTTCACACCGATGATGCAATGTTTAACCCTCCTACTGTACCGAAATACCCGCAACCTCCGACTATTGCTGAGCCCTCTCCGCCTACAACGCCAACTCCGAATACACCTCAAACTGCAAGACCGCCGGTACGTTCAATCTTGACGCTCATGTGTTGTTTAAAGTATAACTTGTTAACACCAACCGTCGATAGAACTCTAAGCAGAAATCTTCACGTCACAAAATTATCCCACCGGATGAGGATATGCGCCGATTGTTTGAGGAGTGTCAAATTGGGATTAGCAACGCGCAAGTTTTATCAGAAGAGCTGACGTTCGCCAAGCCGGAAGACCTAAAGGAGAAGACAGTTATAAGGGTATGTGTATACTGCTAGCGCCTATCGCTCATGCATCCTTACGGCCCTTCTAGGAGTTCTATACACGATGTCGAGCATCTCAGGAGCTCATTTATTCTCAACTTAATTGGGCGTATTCGAACGCTGAAAAGTCGCGCGAAGCGACCAACCGTGTTAGTACTCGACAACACCGTATTCGTTCTGGTGGGGATCCTCCTATGCCTATACACCGCTCTAATTCAGCAGAAGAGCCTGCACAGTTGACTCGGGAGGAGGAGTTGCTAGCAGCTCTACTACACTCTAACGAGCAGCTTACGGAGGCTATTCGCTTGTACGACGACCTTGAGCGGGTCGGTCTTGAACGTGAAGCAGAAGAAAGGAGCAAGAAAGAGACGCGGATAGATAGGAGTGTGCGTTTCCTGATACCTTTGGCTGACGCAACTGGACTGACTCCTACTTGTAGCGCGTGTACTACGATCAGGACGGGCAGGCTCTTCTCGAACCGCCACAGCCTTACTATGGAGGCGGATCTTCGCATTCTCCCTCGCCTGCGCCGTCACCGTCACCTTCGCCAACACCATCCGGCATGGCGGCATTATCCAATACTACTCACAACCATCACTTAACACACAGGCCCGCACCCATCCCAACCCTTACCAGCAATTCATATGTACATCATCCTCATATATCCTCCCCGTCATTGGCGCCTCCGCCACCAGCACCACATGGCCCACGTCTTCCTACACATAGCACTGCCACTCGATCTCGCACACCATCTCCGGATCGCAGCTCTGTCGCACATTCAAATTATCAGCACGACCGATATACGGATGTCATGTTACACCATGCTGCAGGCAAGCTTAGACTCGCTGACGACTCTTCTTCGCTACCGGAAGAGTCTGAAGATGAAGATGAAGAACCTCCGAAGCCCAGTGCAAAGGCTCTTGGTAAGCGTCGGCAGGTCGAGGTCGATGAGAGTGAATGTAGGTATTCTAGTGTCTGCGCGCGGTTGTCAGGGCTGACGGCGGATTTCCCCATGGCAGCTTTCGACCCAGATGACCTGTTCTATGAGCATGCGAACGAGGCTACCCGCGCAAATGAACCGAGCGACGACGATTCAGACGACATGCAACGGACGTGGCAACATCATCACCCTGTGCAATACGCGTACGACGCAGCGGCGGAACGGATGAAGGCGCGACTCCAGGCCCAGCTGAACTCGGCGACGGTCCCAGGTGTTGTTCACTAGCGGGGTTTCCTCTCTTTATGTGTGGCGATTATATTGTCACTGTATACATATTTTTGTTGGTGTTGTAGAGTACATGGGAACTGCTGCTGTTTATTTAGGTTTTATATTACTTAGTAAATGCAGCTCTAGGTCTGTTCGGGTGGGCTACGCATACAAGGGCTGCCGCCACTGCAAATTGGACGGGGGTTGTGTTCGATGTTTACCTTGCACTTTCCGAATTGCACTGATATACACACTATTTTTGCTGCAGCGTCTGGCGTGTTAAAACCAGCCGGGGGGTATGGTTGCCTGCGCAAGTCAACTTCGCGATGATTCAGCTGGCACGGTGTACGCTCTCCTCAATCTCCTGATTACAAAGACTGCTTACCGTTAACAACATGACAATCTGTCACTCCAATACCATCTTGCCCCTTTCTCATGAAGTGACTTGGAACACTGTTCAATCGGTCGTTCTGGAGCAGCAATTAATTTCTGAGAGTTTGATGCGTCCATCCTCAATCTTTTGTCTGTTCCTAACACGATTGTGTACTTGCCAGTCACTTCCAGAAGAGAAATATCATGTTTGATTCCACGATCTTGTTTCGCTCATGCTCACCCGTGATTGACAGATCCCTTCCGTCACCAAACTATCACGACCCACCTGCCAGTGGGATCTGCGTACTGCCACGCTGTTGCTCATGACCAACAACCCACTTTCGCAGGACCGTGACGTGACGTCTGATGGCCTCCCGAGAATCCGCTACCTACACGCGGACAATTTTCTGCACCTATGTGTGCATCACGGGAGCCCCGGCGAGTTCGGGGCCGTCCTGTTACTACGGCGGAGACCATGTATGGTCCAATGCGCTGCTGATGACACAATTGGGATCCCGGATTCGCCGAGACACCTTCTTTTCCTAGGACTCATCTGCAGTACTGATGTGGCTCGAAACACTGCGCGCAAAGGCAGTGTACCAAGATTCAAAGAACATGGGGGCTGGCAATGTATCACCGCTCATAATTTCAAATCTGAACTCTGCATTGCCAGGGCACCTTGGCACAGTCAAGGTATGAAATGTAGGATACATGTCCTGCACTGTGTGTATTGATTGCTACAAGCTATAACATGTCATTTACATGAAAGTCGATTTTTTCCACCACTCCTCAGCATAATTGAATGAGCTGCTTACAATTAAAAGATAGTATTATTACAGCTGATGATGCAGAGAAGAATATTGGTTACCAAAAAGGAAATCTCCAGCGAAGAAAAATCTTTTGGGTTGAGACGGCAACAAGAATTGATAGAGATTTGAGACAGTCAGGCACGTCAGGCACGTCAGGCACGCGAGGTAGAAAAGACATGGATGGCGCAAGGGCTACGACGGGATAGGGACAGGAAAGGTGGGAGAAGGTTCTGGATGGGCAAGGGTGAAAGAGGCACAGAAAGAGTGAGAGAAGGGGAGAGGAGGAGGGGGAGGAGGGGTGGGGAGTTGTACTTTACTGATTAACTGTTGACGTTGACTGTTGAAAGATCAAACACGCCGATCACCGCATAGATCAAGGTGCTACTCCAGTATGCAAAGGGTGTGAGCACCTGTTCATTTTCAGAGTCTATGTCGATTTGCTGTGCTTACCAGGTAAGGATGCCACTTCTTTCTTGAGGCATGAACTTCAAGTTCTCAGTAGCAATTGACATAAACAAACAAATTGTGAATTCTACGCTCATAGTAAAATACAAAAGCCATGTTATTCGGGCACCCCTTCCCAGTCACTTTCACCTCTAGGTGTACCACAGACGGAACATGCCAGATGGTCTGATTTGTTCGTTCTGAAGAGGTGTTAGCAATCAATACGCAATCTTTGTATGATAAGATTAGCACATACAGTGTGCACACTAAGCACGACCAACCATCGACTGCCGCTGACGTGCCACATGCTGGAGTACAAGGCATCAGGAAGTCGTCGATAAAGGCGTCAAGGGTAGTCTGCGTCAGCCTTTCTGCGTTGGCATCTGAATCGAGAAGCGTTTGTCGTCGGTCTTGGTCTGTCTCTGGTGTGAGGGAGTCAGACTCTGAATCTGAGTCTTCAAGATCCACAGAAGAACTCGATGCTGGCTCTAGACAATGAAAAAGTGTTGAGGAACACTGTTGACAACACTGGGGATGAACAGTACCTGCAGTTTGGCTTTGCAACGCTAACAACCGACGTTCAGCAGCAATAGCATGAGCTTCCCTAGCCTTTTTGCTGTTTTAACGGCGTCAGTCAGTACATCAATAAACCCAGGACCTTGAGGTTTACCTGCCAGCCTGCTTTCGAAACCCTGCACCTGCTTTCTTGATGCTCTCATCTTCAACGTGTTCATCCAAGGCTCTTCCAACCCCGTTGAAGGTTCCCTGCACTGTTACACGCGACCCAGCCTTGCGTTTCCTGGTTGTTTGACGGCCGGTGTGGTTTGAAGGCCCGCCGTGTCGTCTGCGCCGTTGCAAGGAGGAAGGCTGAGGTCGAGAGTGAGCACCGCCACACTGAATTGATTCAAAGAAGGCGTGAGGGTGACTGGCAGAGCTATGAGGTTATACACACTTACCATATACTCAGGCAATCCGGTCTCGTCCAGTCCCTGACCGCCTACGCGGACAGAGTCTCCGAGACGCTCGCCTGAGGACCAATAGCCTGGGACTTGAGGCCAAATACCGCGTGGTCAGAGGGAGG